>JAVIAB010000124.1:6074428-6339428 GCA_032433765.1 Megaustenia siamemsis
GCGTTATAACTACTACAACCACCTCTCCATCATCATTCTTGCGTTAGAACTACTACAACCACCTCTCCATCATCATTCTTGCGTTAGAACTACTACAACCACCTCTCCATCATCATTCTTGCGTTAGAACTACTACAACCACCTCTCCATCATCATTCTTGCGTTTAATCTAGAACAACCACCTCTCCATCATCATTCTTGCGTTTAATCTAGAACAACCACCTCTCCATCATCATTCTTGCGTTTAATCTAGAACAACCACCTCTCCATCATCATTCTTGCGTTTAATCTAGAACAACCACCTCTCCATCATCATTCTTGCGTTTAATCTAGAACAACCACCTCTCCATCATCATTCTTGCGTTTAATCTAGAACAACCACCTCTCCATCATCATTCTTGCGTTATAACTACTACAACCACCTCTCCATCATCATTCTTGCGTTAGAACTACTACAACCACCTCTCCATCATCATTCTTGCGTTAGAACTACAACAACCACCTCTCCATCATCATTCTTGCGTTTAATCTAGAACAACCACCTCTCCATCATCATTCTTGCGTTAGAACTACAACAACCACCTCTCCATCATCATTCTTGCGTTAGAACTACAACAACCACCTCTCCATCATCATTCTTGCGTTTAATCTAGAACAATCACCTCTCCATCATCATTCTTGCGTTAGAACTACAACAACCACCTCTCCATCATCATTCTTGCGTTAGAACTACAACAACCACCTCTCCATCATCATTCTTGCGTTAGAACTACAACAACCACCTCTCCATCATCATTCTTGCGTTAGAACTACAACAACCACCTCTCCATCATCATTCTTGCGTTTAATCTAGAACAACCACCTCTCCATCATCATTCTTGCGTTAGAACTACAACAACCACCTCTACATCTTGGTTATTTGGTTATGGAAGGCCCCGGCAAACGAATTAAAATCCATAATCGCTCAACCGCCCGTGCCAGTGGAATCATCCGAATTACTAACTCATCTCCCAAACAAAGAAAGGTAGTTGTAGTCCCATTCATAGCAGTCTCAGCACACGTCAAAAGACATAAGGCGAAACCGCATAGAAAGTGAACACGGCCAACTGTTCCCTGTCATACGATATCAGCATTCATCGTAAACAATTGGAATATCGGAACATGATCAAAACGGATGAAACACACAGCTCACGGTGTGCACAGAGAACTTAACTCAGTAGATCCTGCAACAAGCCGGACTTGGAATATGAGGAAACTGCAACAAGGAACACTTTTCAGACATAGCCTTCAATGGTTCCTGCCGCCTATCCACCATATTGCCCGTAAGTTCACGTCCTCCTGAAAATGATGATCGTCGTTAGTATTTAAATGTATAGCGCATGATGATGTTAGGACATCGTGTTTGACTCCAACTCCGAACATACAAAACACAGTTCGTCGTCAGATTATCCCCGTTGCACACCAAACAACAGATCGCAAGATTAGCGCATGGTCGGTCTTGGGACACACGATGAGCCATTATGATGACGTAGCACGCACAAAATGGCTGCGCCCATGTATTCATGATTACTCTAGTGAATGCAGTCTACAACGAACGAAACATGGTGCAAATTCCCCAACGAGATAAAACTTCGGCTGACTTAACGGAGCCCACCACATTAATGCGTTGGAAATTGTAAATAACTTGCGGCAAACAACACCATCAACGGTCATTGAACAGCATTCATTGTGAAGTAAAACGCAGATCAACACTAGACGGTGGAAGGTCGCATTCACAACACTTGATTTGTCAAAACGGAGTATTGCCGTGCGTGCAACGCCAATTCATTGGCGTAGATATGATAAGTAGAACATCATTTTGATTTGAATGCAGAAAATTGCAACGGAAAGCCGAAATTGATCAGATTCCAAAGCAATTTCTGCAGCGATCGAGAGAACGTGACTTAGTTCCGCCATCATGGAAACGGAACCTCTACATCATCATCCTTAAGTTAAATCTACAACAACCACCTCCCCATCATCATTCTTGCGTTTAATCTAGAACAACCACATCTACAGCATCATCCTTACCTTAAATCTACAACAACTACCTCCCATAATTATTACATTAGATCTACAACGACCTCCCCATCATCCTTACGTTAGATCTACAACAACCACCTCCCCATCATCCTTACGTTAGATCTACAACAACCACCGCTACATCATCATCATTACGTTACATTTACAACAACCACCTCCCCATCATCCTTACGTTAGATCTACAACAACCACCTCTACATCATCATCATTACGTTACATCTACAACAACCACCACCCCATCATCCTAACGTTAGATCTACAACAACCACCTCCCCATCATCATCCTTACGTTAGATCTACAACAACCACCTCTCCATCATCATCATTACATTAGGTCTACAACAACCTCCTCTACATCACCATTCGCAAGCTAGATCTACAACAACCACCTCACCATCATCATTCTTACGTTAGATCTACAACAACCACCTCCCCGTTACTCTTACGTTAGATTTAGATCTACAGCAACCACCTCCCCGTCATTCTTACGTTAGATCTACAACAACCACCTCCCTATCCTCATCCTTACGTTAGATCTACAACAACCACCTCCCTACATCCTTACGTTAGATCTACAACAACCACATCTCCATCATCATTCTTTCATTAGATTTACAACAACCACCTCCCCATCATCCTTACTTTAGATCTAGAACAACCACCTTTCCATCATCATTTTTACGTTAGATCTGCAACAACCACCTCTACATCATTATTCTTAATTTAATTATACAGCAATCACCCACCCATCATCGTTCTTACTTTAGATCTACAACAACCACATCCACATCATCCTTACATTAGATCTACAACAACCACCTCCCCATCATCCTTACTTTAGATCTACAACAACCACCTCAACATCATCATCCTTACGTTAGATCTGCAACAACCACCTCTACATCATCCTTACTTTAGATCTACAACAACCACCTTCCCATCATCCTTACTTTAGATCTACAACAACCACCTCCACATTATCCTTACTTTAGATCTACAACAACCACCTCCCCATCATCGTTCTTACATTAGATCTACAACAACCACAATCACATCATCCTTACATTAGATCTACAACAACCACCTCCACGTCATCCTTACTTTAGATCTACAACAACCACCTCAACATCATCATCCTTACGTTAGATCTGCAACAACCACCTCTACATCATCCTTACTTCAGATCTACAACAACCACCTTCCCATCATCCTTACTTTAGATCTACAACAACCACCTTTACATTATCCTTACTTTAGATCTACAACAACCACCTCCACATCATCTTTACTTTAGATCTACAACAACCACCTCCCCATCATCGTTCTTACATTAGATCTACAACAACCACCTCCCCATCATCCTTACTTTAGATCTACAACAACCACCTCCACATCATCTTTACTTTAGATCTACAACAACCACCTCCCCATCATCCTTACTTTAGATCTACAACAACCACCTCCACATCATCCTTACTTTAGATCTACAACAACTACCTCCACATCACCCTTACTTTAGATCTACAACAACCATCTCCACATCATCCTTACTTTAGATCTACAACAACCACCTCCACATCATCCTTACATTAGATCTACAACAACCACCTCCACATCATCCTTACGTTAGATCTACAACAACCACCTCCACATCATCCTTACGTTAGATCTACAACAACCACCTCCACATCATCCTTACTTTAGATCTGCAACAACCACCTCCCCATCATCCTTACGTTAGATCTGCAACAACCACCTCCACATCATCCTTACTTTAGATCTGCAACAACCACCTCCACATCATCCTTACTTTAGATCTGCAACAACCACCTCCACATCATCCTTACTTTAGATCTGCAACAACCACCTTCACATCATCCTTACGTTAGATCTACAACAACCACCTCTCCATCATCTTCCTTACGTTAAATCAACAACCACCTCCCCATCATCCTTACTTTAGATCTACAACAACCACCTCAACATCATCATCCTTACGTTAGATCTGCAACAACCACCTCTACATCATCCTTACTTTAGATCTACAACAACCACCTTCCCATCATCCTTACTTTAGATCTACAACAACCACCTCCACATTATCCTTACTTTAGATCTACAACAAC
The DNA here is from genome assembly GCA_032433765.1 of Megaustenia siamemsis. NCBI lineage: Eukaryota > Metazoa > Mollusca > Gastropoda > Stylommatophora > Ariophantidae > Megaustenia > Megaustenia siamemsis. Next base: position 6,078,637 of record JAVIAB010000124.1, read on the forward strand.
CACCTCCCCATCATCGTTCTTACATTAGATCAACAACAACCACAATCACATCATCCTTACATTAGATCTACAACAACCACCTCCACACCATCCTTACTTTAGATCTACAACAACCACCTCAACATCATCATCCTTACGTTAGATCTGCAACAACCACCTCTACATCATCCTTACTTCAGATCTACAACAACCACCTTCCCATCATCTTTACTTTAGATCTACAACAACCACCTCCCCATCATCGTTCTTACATTAGATCTACAACAACCACCTCCCCATCATCCTTACTTTAGATCTACAACAACCACCTCCACATCATCTTTACTTTAGATCTACAACAACCACCTCCCCATCATCCTTACTTTAGATCTACAACAACCACCTCCACATCATCCTTACTTTAGATCTACAACAACTACCTCCACATCACCCTTACTTTAGATCTACAACAACCATCTCCACATCATCCTTACTTTAGATATACAACAACCACCTCCACATCATCCTTACATTAGATCTACAACAACCACCTCCACATCATCCTTACGTTAGATCTACAACAACCACCTCCACATCATCCTTACGTTAGATCTACAACAACCACCTCCACATCATCCTTACTTTAGATCTGCAACAACCACCTCCCCATCATCCTTACGTTAGATCTGCAACAACCACCTCCACATCATCCTTACTTTAGATCTGCAACAACCACCTCCACATCATCCTTACTTTAGATCTGCAACAACCACCTCCACATCATCCTTACTTTAGATCTGCAACAACCACCTCCACATCATCCTTACGTTAGATCTACAACAACCACCTCCACATCATCCTTACTTTAGATCTACAACAACCACCTCCACATCATCCTTACGTTAGATCTACAACAACCACCTCTCCATCATCTTCCTTACGTTAAATCAACAACCACCTCTCCATCATCATATTTACGTTTAATCTACAACAACCACCTCCCCATCATCCTTACGTGAGATCACCAATTGTGACATGTCACCTCCACAAACAGTCAGGACCACTGATTGTGACCTTGGGTGACTAATATAAACAACATTTATGGCCTTTATCGCAATCCTTCATCTAAAGAATATTGTATTGTGTGATATACTGATTCATAATTTGATATACTGATTCACAGATTGATATAATGATTCACAATTTGATATAATGATTCACAGATTGATATAATGATTCACAGTTTGATATACTGATTCACAATTTGATATAATGATTCACAATTTGATATAATGATTCACAATTTGATATAATGATTCACAATTTGATATAATGATTCACAGTTTGATATACTGATTCACAATTTGATATAATGATTCACAGTTTGATATACTGATTCACAATTTGATATAATGATTCACAGATTGATATAATGATTCACAGTTTGATATACTGATTCACAATTTGATATAAACGCCACAACGATAACCACAATGATAACGCTAACTCTGGTGAAATCATAACTATAACTGTAGAGATTGTATATCAAGCAATCACAGAGAATGGGGATATCGAATGAAGAAGGACAGTTCAGCTTCATTCACTTTCGGTGCGGCTTTGCCTTAAGTCGTTTGACGTGTGCTGTAGCTGCTATGATGGGGACTGCAACTGCCTGCAGTTTGGATCCTTCAATGAGATGAGTTTTAATTCGGATGATTCCACTGGCATGGGCGGTTAAGCAATTATGGATTTTAATTCGCTTGCAGTGATACCGGGGCCTTCGGTTAACTATATCATAATCACGGAGAAAGGTTTCTCCTCGGTCATAATGTGTATTTACTTTGCCATGGAATAGTCCTTACAGGGCCTCCTAAAGAGACATCAACAATTAGGGGTGGGGGGAGATAATAATGTCATCATCATCATCAAGTACCAAGCCTACTGGCGTAGGTGTTCGTGTCTCTCCACAATTTCGATCACGACAGTTATTTATCATTTCTGTTGTTGACCTTCTGCCAAGCCATTCTCTTAAGCTGTCTGGTATCTTTTCTCTTTGCTTCCCTTTATCTCTTCGTCCCTCAATTTTTCCAGTTGTTACAATATATTCCAGTTGTTCTCTTCTCATTACATGGCCAAAAAATGATGATTGTTTCTTCCTAATATTGCAAATTAGCTCTTTTTTTTGCTTTGGCCTCCTTCAGAACGTTTTCATTACTTTTCTTAGCTGTCCATGGTGTTCTCAACATTCTTCTGTAAAACCACATTTCTACAGCCTCCAGTGATTTTCATGTCTGTTGTCCTATTGTCCATGATTCACATGCATATGTTAAGACTTGCTCTACATAAGATTTAATAACTCTTTTTCTTGTTTCTATTGTCAAAAATGGATTGCATAGTATCTTCCTCATTTTTTGGAAAGCTGCTTTTGCCTGAGCCATTCTGCATCTCACCTCTGTTGTACATCTTCCGCCTGAGGTTAACAAAGTTCCCAGATATTTAAATTCATTTACCTGTTTTAATATTGTTCCACTTGTCTTTGTTGCGCACTGAAGTGATGTCATTTTATTTGTTGTTACCATTACTTCTGTCTTTTTGCTATTAAGAAATAATAATCTACTGTGGACAATTAAGAGATGAACTTCATATAAAGTGTTAACTAGGAGGTAAGATAGTCCGCCGAGTGGGCAGTTTGTCTTAGGTTGTATCTGGGGGTGGTGGGGCGAGTCACGGTGCGGTCAATGAGATTTTTTTAAAACATTGCATCTGGGGTGAAATCTCGTGAACTTGGATGAATGCTGTGCGGATAAAGTTAGACAATTAGAGATTGAAAAGTGAAGGAGATAAATCAACTTTTGGAGGTAGGATAGATTGTATTAGTTTATAGAGAATAGGTAATTAGTTTATAGAGAATGGATAATTAGTTTATAGAGAATGGATAATTAGTTTACAGCGAATGTGTAATTAGTTTATAGAGAATGGATAATTAGTTTATAGAGAATAGGTAATTAGTTTATAGAGAATAGGTAATTAGTTTATAGAGAATGGGTAATTAGTTTATAGAGAATGGGTAATTAGTTTATAGAGAATGGGTAATTAGTTTATAGAGAATGGATAATTAGTTTATAGAGAATGGGTAATTAATTTATAGAGAATGGGTAATTAGTTATAGAGAATGGGTAATTAGTTGATAGAGAATGGGTAATTAGTTATAGAGAATGGATAATTAGTTTATAGAGAATGGGTAATTAGTTTATAGAGAATGGGTAATTAGTTTATAGAGAATGGGTAATTCGTTTATAGAGAATAGGTAATTCGTTTATAGAGAATAGGTAATTAGTTTATAGAGAATGGGTAATTCGTTTATAGAGAATAGGTAATTAGTTTATAGAGAATGGGTAATTAGTTTATAGAGAATGGGTAATTAGTTTATAGAGAATGGGTAATTCGTTTATAGAGAATGGGTAATTAGTTTATAGAGAATGGGTAATTAGTTTATAGAGAATGGGTAATTCGTTTATAGAGAATAGGTAATTAGTTTATAGAGAATGGATAATTAGTTTATAGAGAATGGGTAATTAGTTATAGAGAATGTGTAATTAGTTGATAGAGAATGGGTAATTAGTTGATAGAGAATGGGTAATTAGTTTATAGAGAATGGGTAATTAGTTATAGAGAATGGGTAATTAGTTATAGAGAATGGGTAATTAGTCGATAGAGAATGGGTAATTAGTTATAGAGAATGGGTAATTAGTTATAGAGAATGGGTAATTAGTTGATAGAGAATGGGTAATTAGTTATAGATAATGGGTAATTAGTTATAGAGAATGGGTAATTAGTTATAGAGAATGGGTAATTAGTTATAGAGAATGGGTAATTAGTTATAGAGAATGGGTAATTAGTTATAGATAATGGGTAATTAGTTATAGAGAATGGGTAATTAGTTATAGAGAATGGGTAATTAGTTATAGAGAATGGGTAATTAGTTATAGAGAATGGGTAATTAGTTGATAGAGAATGGGTAATTAGTTGATAGAGAATAGAGAATTGGTATATAGTTTACAGAGAATGGGTATATAGTTTATAGAGAATGTCGCATGGAACAGGTAGACAGATACTAAAGTTGTAGAGAAAACGACCTGGAACACGTACTGCGTTGACGTAGAATATGAACCGTACTTACGTGTTCTAGAAGTGCAACTTCTGAAGAGAACGTGCCAGGCCCGGATCACGACCATCGCCCGCCTGTGTTGGTCGAGGCCCACGAGACGACCATTGCCTAGCTACACAAGCTCATCCACTGCGCTCAGTTCCAAGATCATCCAGAGGTTTGTGGTACTTCCAACTTGCTTCCAAGTAAGTGGAACAAACAAAAAGAAGGCTCACGGGACATCAGTCTCCAATGTTTCAACATCTTAAATGACCGACAACATAGCAGTAACAACAGAGATCAACGAGGCTGTATAATGTTAGGATTAAGCCACGACCCCGGCATTTGATAACCATGTTCAGTAAGTGTGTAGCTCTTCTTAAGTTTTTTTATGGCTTCCACGGGGGCACTCGTTAGTTCCTCGTTATGAGAACACCATTGTGGTGGTATCAGCTTACTCGTGAAATAGAGGTCACCAATCCGCGAGTAGAATCACCATTCACAAAGTGAGACCAGCGTGGAGTGTAATCAACACACACTATAATCACTGTAATCCTGGAATCCACGACCATCAACGACAACTCTGAAATAAATTGAAAGCAGTTAAGTGAAATTGTATCGGGACCGGTCATCTAAGAGACAGGAAATACTATTTAAATATTTTAAATAAATATTAGGAATACTTTAATTTGTATTCTTTACACATATGACGATATAATCACCGTCTTAACCGCCATTCTTTCCGCTATTTCTTTGGAGCTGTTTTGTTGTGCTTTCTTAATAGGATCTCTGTATTTAGTTTGTGTACATTGTTTGACGTATCTGATGAAGGTTTTATCAGAAACGTTGTAGTTAGTTCTGTCTTTCTTGTAGTCTAGCTGTTCAATACCATCTTATGTATATTGTATATGTTTCCTGCAGCTATACTCGCCGCCCTCTATAGTATTTAATATTTTCTTCTCTTCTACCTTTCAGCTCCATGTGGAGCATAGGTCTTCAACAAACACTTTTCAAGTCGTTTTGTTTCTTGCCATTCTTTTAAGATCGTTTCATGTCTTCCTCAGCATCTTCATCTCTGCTTCTATCTGTCTTCTATTTAATATTCTGATTGTTTGATATTTGTGCGTTTGAAAAAGTAAAGAGCCCGTCACACTAAGTGGTGTATAGGGAATATGATGTTTGTGATAATTCATTTTACAGACCTTCGGCACATGATTTTGGGGTAATGTGATCGGTATTACGCCCTTGCCGCTTTACTTTCTCAAAAAAAAATTCGGTACCCATTTAAGGCAAGGTGAAACCGGAAGCCGTCGGATGGGATCGAACCCTACCTCTTGTCTTTGTAGTCCAGTTCACTAACCACTGAGCTATCGCGGCTCCCATATTTGTGCTTATGGCCTTAGATAATTACTGGTATTCCACTGGCACTAACATACCAGGAGCATGAAAGGTAACCAGTAAGGGAGAGAATTCTACATAATTTCACATATATATAAATCGTTAAAAATAGTTAACAATATGAAAATGTTAACCAAAGATTTATAAGTTTGATAATGATGCTGCTGTTGAGTAAAGTGGATTCGATTTTGCTGTTGAGTAAGTGGTTTCGTTTTGCTGTTGAGTAATGGAATTAGTTTCTGCTGTTGAGTAATGGTATTAGTTTTTGCTGTTGAGTAATGGAAGTGGTTTTTGCTGTTGAGTAATGGAAGTGGTTTTTGCTGTTGAGTAATGGAATTAGTTTTTGCTGTTGAGTAATGGAAGTGGTTTTTGCTGTTGAGTAATGGAATTAGTTTTTGCTGTTGAGTAATGGAATTAGTTTTTGCTGTTGAGTAATGAAAGTGGTTTTTGCTGTTGAGTAATGGAATTAGTTTTTGCTGTTGAGTAATGGAAGTGGTTTTTGCTGTTGAGTAATGGAAGTGGTTTTTGCTGTTGAGTAATGGAATTAGTTTTTGCTGTTGAGTAATGGAATTAGTTTTTGCTGTTCAGTGATGGAATTAGCTTTTGCTGTTGAGTAATGGGATTAGTTTTTGCTGTTGGGCAATGGAATTAGTTTTTGCTGTTGACGGTTTTAATTCAAATTAAAATTACTCGTATTTAGAAGTTGCTACCTACAATTATAACAAGTTGTCTTCTTTTTCCTCTTCCTCTTCTTCTTCTTCATTTGCCCTTCAGCGTGAATCATCATCACTATCAGGTGCCATACCTGTTGGCGTAAGCTATCATGTCCTTCCACAATCTTCTATCCACCGCGCATCGTATTCATTCTATTGTAGATTGTTTTCCATGCCATGACACCAAGCTATCCAGTATCTTCTCTCTTTGTCGACCGAGATCCCTCTTTCCTTGTATTTTCAATGTTGTAACCAAATATTCCTACTTATTAGTAACTTTCCTCTTCTCAGGCTGAATAGTAGATTTAATTTTCCGTCTTTTGCTCTTCTGTTGGCGTTCTGTTGCTGTTACATTTCCTAGTGTTGAGTACATTACAGAGTACAGAGATAGTGTTGAGTAGATTACAGAGTACAGAGATAGTGTTTAGCAGATTACAGAGTACAGAGATAGTGTTTAGTAGATTACAGAGTACAGAGATAGTGTTTAGTAGATTACAGAGTACAGAGATAGTGTTGAGTAGATTACAGAGTACAGAGATAGTGTTGAGTTGTAGACTATGACTCGTGTTGCGTCACTCTCGTTGTAGACTATGACTCGTGTAGCGTCAGTCTCGTGTTAGACTATGACTCCTGTAGCGTCAGTCTCGTGTTAGACTATGACTCCTGTAGCGTCAGTCTCGTGTTAGACTATGACTCCTATAGCGTCAGTCTCGTGTTAGACTATGACTCATATAGCGTCAGTCTTGTGTTAGACTATGACTCGTGTAGCGTCAGTCTCGTGTTAGACTATGACTCCTGTAGCGTCAGTCTCGTGTTAGACTATGACTCCTGTAGCGTCAGTCTCGTGTTAGACTATGACTCGTGTTGCGTCACTCTTGTTGTAGGCTATGACTCCTGTAGCGTCAGTCTCGTGTTAGACTATGACTCGTGTAGCGTCAGTCTCGTGTTAGACTATGACTCGTGTAGCGTCAGTCTCGTGTTAGACTATGACTCCTGTAGCGTCAGTCTCGTGTTAGACTATGACTCCTGTAGCGTCAGTCTCGTGTTAGACTATGACTCCTGTAGCGTCAGTCTCGTGTTAGACTATGACTCGTGTTGCGTCACTCTTGTTGTAGGCTATGACTCCTGTAGCGTCAGTCTCGTGTTAGACTATGACTCGTGTAGCGTCAGTCTCGTGTTAGACTATGACTCGTGTAGCGTCAGTCTCGTGTTAGACTATGACTCCTGTAGCGTCAGTCTCGTGTTAGACTATGACTCCTGTAGCGTCAGTCTCGTGTTAGACTATGACTCCTGTAGCGTCAGTCTCGTGTTAGACTATGACTCCCGTAGCGTCAGTCTCGTGTTAGACTATGACTCTTGTAGCGTCAGTCTCGTGTTAGACTATGACTCTTGTAGCGTCAATCTCGTGTTAGACTATGACTCCTGTAGCGTCAGTCTCGTGTTAGACTATGACTCTTGTAGCGTCAGTCTCGTGTTAGACTATGACTCCTGTAGCGTCAGTCTCGTGTTAGACTATGACTCCTGTAGCGTCAGTCTCGTGTTAGACTATGACTCCTGTAGCGTCAGTCTCGTGTTAGACTATGACTCCTGTAGCGTCAGTCTCGTGTTAGACTATGACTCCTGTAGCGTCAGTCTCGTGTTAGACTATGACTCCTGTAGCGTCAGTCTCGTGTTAGACTATGACTCCTGTAGCGTCAGTCTCGTGTTAGACTATCATGAATAACAGAATATCGTCCATTAGTGAACGCTTTAACAAAATCTCTGATGAAATACAGACCAGCACAGCATAGTAGTTGTTACTGTCAGGGTCACGGTCATGTTGCATATTAGGCGCAAGCGACCATGACCTTGCACATATTCCCCGCCATCATGAATCACGAAAACAACAAATCATATTTTCTATTTGTTCCGTTCACTTCTTTTCTTACCATTTTTATACCACATTTGTTTTTGGGAGAGTCGAGGTGGAAGATGCTTCTAGAAACACTTTCACTTTCCCTGGGTGGCTCAATCAATTCAGCCTAAACCACACCCAACTAAAGATTTTATTAGGCCTGCCGACTTAGATGGAATTCGTGAAAATCTCCAACTGGCGTGACGTTTTTAGCTTCGCTAGCGGGGGAAGGTTGTTGTACATTGACGTCAGCCGTCTATAGCTCCTGTAGTTGAAAACGTCACGTTAGTTGTAGGTTTTCTTTTCGCTTTTATTTCCTACCCACGGGAATGAGCAAATCTACAGATGGCTGTGTCCTGACACACGTTGTGTGTGACGCTTATTTCTTGTGTGTGTGTGACGTTTATTTCTTGTGTGTGTGACGCTTATTTCTTGTGTGTGTGTGACGTTTATTTCTTGTGTGTGTGTGACGCTTATTTCTTGTGTGTGTGTGACGCTTATTTCTTGCGTGTGTGTGACTTTTGTTTGTGACGAGACAGAGGCAGACCAAGACTAAAGTGGCCTGATGACATCAAACGGTGATCATGTGAACCTATGACTACGTGTACCGTCAAGTCAAGAGACAGTAAAATGACGCTCCATGGTAGCCTTCGATGTGGAGACGGCACTCAATTAAAGAATGGCGTTTGTTTCTTTAGCGTGCGTGACTTTTGTTTATATTTGAGTGTGTGACTTTCATATTTTTATTTCACATATTTGTGGCTTTAGTTTACATTTGTGCGTGCAAAGTGCGTTTCTTTTATGTGTGTTAAGTTCACCACCGCCCGTCTGAAAGAATCTCTGTCTCTAGCCAGATCTCCCACAGAACGTTCCATCCACCACAGTCCATCTGAAAGAATCTCTGTCTCTAGCCAGATCTCCCACAGAACGTTCCATCCACCACAGTCCATCTGAAAGAATCTTTGTCTCTAGCCAGATCTCCCACAGAACGTTACATTCACCACAACCCGTCTGAAAGAATCTCTGTCTCTAGCCAGATCTCCCACAGAACGTTACATCCACCACAGTCCATCTGAAAGAATCTCTGTCTCTAGCCAGATCTCCCACAGAACGTTGAATCCATCACAGTCCATCTGAAAGAATCTTTATCTCTAGCCAGATCTCCCACAGAACGTTACATCCACCACAGTCCATCTGAAAGAATCTCTGTCTCTAGCCAGATCTCCCACAGAACGTTGAATCCATCACAGTCCATCTGAAAGAATCTTTGTCTCTAGCCAGATCTCCCACAGAACGTTGAATCCATCACAGTCCATCTGAAAGAATCGTTGTCTCTAGCCAGATCTCCCACAGAACGTTACATCCACCACAGTCCATCTGAAAGAATCTCTGTCTCTAGCCAGATCTCCCACAGAACGTTCCATCCACCACAGTCCATCTGAAAGAATCTTTGTCTCTAGCCAGATCTCCCACAGAACGTTACATCCACCACAGTCCATCTGAAAGAATCTCTGTCTCTAGCCAGATCTCCAACAGAACGTTGAATCCATCACAGTCCATCTGAAAGAATCTTTGTCTCTAGCCAGATCTCCCACAGAACGTTACATCCACCACAGTCCATCTGAAAGAATCTCTGTCTCTAGCCAGATCTCCAACAGAACGTTGAATCCATCACAGTCCATCTGAAAGAATCTCTGTCTCTAGCCAGATCTCCCACAGAACGTTACATCCACCACAGTCCATCTGAAAGAATCTTTGTCTCTAGCCAGATCTCCAACAGAACGTTGAATCCATCACAGTCCATCTGAAAGAATCTTTGTCTCTAGCCAGATCTCCCACAGAACGTTACATCCACCACGTTTGTTGAAGGCTCGTTGTGCTGTGTTTTGATCTTTCTGCCTTGTCACGTGGCCAAACAATTTTATCTGTTGTTTCCTTATATATTCTATGGCGGGGGCTATTCCTAGCCTTTTTCTCAGTTCTTCATTTCTGATATTATCTCTCAGACTGTTTCCTGTCATTCGTCTAACACATTTCATCTCAGTAGAGGTTATTTTTTTTATTGTTCGTGCATCTAGGGTCCAGGTCTGGCATTGGTAGCACAACGTTGGGATGAAGATTGTATTGTATCCGCTTTTATTTAGTGTCTTATAGAATTCTTCACCTTCTTTTTCATTGTTGTTACATTGTTGCATACATCTGTATGGAAGTTGTTTTTCTGTCGTCTTCTAGCAGTCTGGTTTTGATTATTTCTGATTAATATTATATTTCTAGAATATTCTTTGCGTGTTCTGGGTCGATGATAAAGCCTACTCCGTGTGTTGCTCTTTCTGTGTTGTCGACTCCTGAGAATATTATGGTGTAGTAGTTGTGTTTTCTTTATCTGTTGTCCTTTTACTCTGTTGTCCGCTAACTCTAATATTTTAATTTTCCTCTTTGTTATTTCCTCAATGAGCTCAACATCTTTGTGTTTTTCCTTTATTCCGCATATATCGATGGTTGCTACTTTATATTTGTGGTCTGTCTCCATTTTTCTGTGATTTCTTTGAGCATAAAACATTAATCCCTTACCGACCTGCTGAGTCAGTGGTCAGTTAAGAGCTTACGTTAAAAACACACGTTGGGGTTAGGCCCGAGATGTTTCCCCACGTGCTAGATCGCTAAGTATCACATGTGATCTTTAACGGTCTAACTGTACATGTTCTAGATGCTTACATTTTACAAGTACTTATTTGATCTTGTCCCCCTCCTTGAGTATAACACTCTACACAATTAACAATAAACAAACCTATATATCTGTTAGAAACACCTTTCCCTTCACTTTTATCACAGAATCCACAATCCGAAATTAAAACAAATCGCGATCTAGGACAACCGGAAATTGATGATCCCCTTGATGTCTGGAAACCACTTTCTTCTTGGTCTGTCCCTGAAGCGTCACCCAGGGACCATGCATTCCGTTATTGTTTTTTACCGTTTACTTCGTCTTCTAACGTGGCCATCATATTTTAACTTATGACATCAATTATGCCTGAAAATTAACCCTTTAGAATTAGGTAGAAACGGACTGTGTGTTGCTAATTCTAAGAGCTAATGCAGGCAGCGAAAAAGAGCGTTCTCGAGGTCCGAAAGCCCAGTCGCCGTTATCAGCGACACTCAAGATCCATAGCCTCAGTGATAAAAGCTGTTGTTATAGTCAATACAGATGAAGTGCAAGTGTTTTCTACTGGTGTGTACTCCACATACACGTGAAAGGAAGTGTTTTCTACAGGTGTGTACTCACATACACGTGGAAGGAAGTGTTTTTTACAGGTGTGTACTCCACATACACGTGCAAGTGTTTTCTACAGGTGTGTACTCCACATACACGTGAAAGGAAGTGTTTTCTACAGGTGTGTACTTCACATACACGTGGAAGGAAGTGTTTTCTACTGGTGTGTGCTCCACATACACGTGGAAGGAAGTGTTTTCTACTGGTGTGTGCGTCACATACACGTGAAAGGAAGTGTTTTCTACTGGTGTGTGCTCCACATACACGTGAAAGGAAGTGTTTTCTACTGGTGTGTACTCCACATACACGTGGAAGGAAGTGTTTTCTACTGGTGTGTGCTCCACATACACGTGGAAGTGTTTTCTACTGGTGTGTACTCCACATACACGTGGAAGTGTTTTCTACAGGTGTGTACTCCACATACACGTGGAAGGAAGTGTTTTCTACTGGTGTGTACGCCACATACAGGTGGAAGTGTTTTCTACAGGTGTGTACTCCACATACACGTGGAAGTGTTTTCTACTGGTGTGTACGCCACATACACGTGGAAGTGTTTTCTACTGGTGTGTACGCCACATACACGTTGAAGTGTTTTCTACTGGTGTGTACTCCACATACACGTGGAAGTGTTTTCTACAGGTGTGTACTCCACATACACGTGGAAGTGTTTTCTATTGGTGTGTACGCCACATACACGTGGAAGTGTTTTCTACTGGTGTGTACGCCACATACACGTGGAAGTGTTTTCTACAGGTGTGTACGCCACGTACACGTAGAAGTGTTTTCTACTGGTGTGTACGCCACATACACGTGGAAGTGTTTTCTACAGGTGTGTACTCCACATACACGTGGAAGTGTTTTCTACTGGTGTGTACGCCACATACACGTTGAAGTGTTTTCTACTGGTGTGTACGCCACATACACGTTGAAGTGTTTTCTACTGGTGTGTAAGTCACATACACGTGGAAGTGTTTTCTACAGGTGTGTACTCCACATACACGTGGAAGTGTTTTCTACTGGTGTGTACGTCACATACACGTGGAAGTGTTTTCTACTGGTGTGTACGCCACATACACGTGGAAGTGTTTTCTACAGGAGTGTACTCCACATACACGTGTAAGTGTTTTCTACAGGTGTGTACGCCACATACACGTGGAAGTGTTTTCTACTGGTGTGTACTACACATAGAGCTGGAAGTGTTTTCTACTGGTGTGTACTACACATAGAGCTGGAAGTGTTTTCTACTGGTGTGTACTACACATAGAAATTTTCATATCAATATTTATGTAATGCATTCCTTCTTTCCCTGATCATTTGTCGCCGTGCCTTACACCGTCGAAGGACCGATCACATTGTGTGTTCAGATTAATGCTCTCTTCATAAAGTCTCTAATCTGTGGTGTTTGTCGTATATGTCTGCCTGCTATTTCTATAATCTGTGGAGTTTATCGTATATGTCTGTTTGCTACTTCTCTAATCTATGGTGTTTACCGTATATGTCTGCCAGCTACTTCTCTAATCTGTGGTGTTTGTAGTAATGTCTGTCTGCTACTTCTCTAATCTGTGTTGTTTGTCGTAATGTCTGTTTGCTACTTCTCTAATCTGTGTTGTTTGTAGTAATGTCTGCCTGCTACTTCTCTAATCTGTGTTGTTTGTCATAATGTCTGTTTGCTACTTCTCTAATCTGTGGTGTTTATAGTAATGTCTGCCTGCTATTTCTCTAATCTGTGTTGTTTGTAGTAATGTCTGCCTGCAATTTCTCTAATCTGTGTTGCTTGTAGTAATGTCTGCCTGCTATTTCTCTAATCTGTGTTGTTTGTAGTAATGTCTGTTTGCTACTTCCCTAATCTGTGTTGTTTGTAGTAATGTCTGTTTGCTACTTCTCTAATCTGTGTTGTTTGTAGTAATGTCTGCCTGCTATTTCTCTAATCTGCGTTGTTTGTAGTAATGTCTGTTTGCTACTTCTCTAATCTGTGTTGTTTGTAGTACTGTCTGTTTGCTACTTCTCTAATCTGTGTTGATTGTAGTAATGTCTGCCTGCTATTTCTCTAATCTGTGGTGCTTGTTGTATATGTCTGTCTGCTACTTCTCTAATCTGTGGTGTTTGTCGTATATGCCTGTCTGCTACTTCTCTAATCTGTGGTGTTTGTCGTAATGTATGTCTGCTATTTCTCTAATCTGTGGTGTTTGTCGTATATGTCTGTCTGCTACTTCTCTAATCTGTGGTGTTTATCGTAATGTATGTCTGCTATTTCTCTAATCTGTGGTGTTTGTCGTATATGTCTGTCTGCTACTTCTCTAATCTGTAGTGTTTATCGTAATGTATGTCTGCTATTTCTCTAATCTGTGGTGTTTGTCGTATATGTCTGTCTGCTACTTCTCTAATCTGTGGTGTTTATCGTAATGTATGTCTGCTATTTCTCTAATCTGTGGTGTTTGTCGTATATGTCTGTCTGCTACTTCTCTAATCTGTGGTGGTTATCGTAATGTCTGTCTGCTACTTCTCTAATCTGTGGTGTTTATCGTAATGTATGTCTGCTACTTCTCTAATCTGTGGTGTTTATCGTAATGTATGTCTGCTACTTCTCTAATCTGTGGTGTTTATCGTAATGTATGTCTGCTACTTCTCTAATCTGTGGTGTTTATCGTAATGTATGTCTGCTACTTCTCTAATCTGTGGTGTTTATCGTAATGTCTGTCTGCTACCTCTCTAATCTGTGGCGTTTGTCGTATATGTCTGCCTGCTCTTTCTCTGACCTGTGGTGTTTGTCGTAATGATTGCTATTTCACTGATCAAAAATGCTCTACTTCTGCTTCACTGATCTATGACCTTCCACATCTACTTCACTGATCTATGACCTTCTACATCTACTTCACTGATCTATGACCTTCTACATCTACTTCACTGATCTATGACCTTCTACATCTACTCACTGATCTATGACCTTCCACATCTACTTCACTGATCTATGACCTTCTACATCTATTTCACTGATCTATGACCTTCCACACCTATTTCACTGATCTATGACCTTCCACACCTATTTCACTGATCTATGACCTTCCACATCTACTTCACTGATCTATGACCTTCTACATCTACTTCACTGATCTATGACCTTCTACATCTACTTCACTGATCTATGACCTTCTACATCTACTCACTGATCTATGACCTTCCACATCTACTTCACTGATCTATGACCTTCTACATCTACTTCACTGATCTATGACCTTCCACACCTATTTCACTGATCTATGACCTTCCACACCTATTTCACTGATCTATGACCTTCCACATCTACTTCACTGATCTATGACCTTCTACATCTACTTCACTGATCTATGACCTTCCACATCTACTTCACTGATCTATGACCTTCTACATCTACTTCACTGATCTATGACCTTCCACACCTTTTTCACTGATCTATGACCTTCCACACCGATTTCACTGATCTATGACCTTCCACATCTACTTCACTGATCTATGACCTTCTACATCTACTTCACTGATCTATGACCTTCTATATCTACTCACTGATCTATGACCTTCCACACCTATTTCACTGATCTATGACCTTCCACATCTACTTCACTGATCTATGACCTTCCACATCAACTTCACTGATCTATGACCTTCCACATCTACTTCACTGATCTATGACATTCTATATCTACTTCACTGATCTATGACCTTCTATATCTACTTCACTGATCTATGACCTTCTACATCTACTTCACTGATCTATGACCTTCCACATCTACTTCACTGATCTATGACCTTCCACATCTACTTCACTGATCTATGACCTTCCACATCTACTTCACTGATCTATGACATTCTATATCTACTTCACTGATCTATGACCTTCCACATCTACTTTTGCCACATTTCTCTCTGATCCTGTTCAACGTTGGAGGGACGAAACGTGGTGAGAGAAGTGCGCCATGAAAACAGCGGCGAGGAGCTGCCGAGGTGGCGATCAGTGTCGGGGCAGGCATTACTTACTTATGTGATTTCTTAATAGCTAAAATACTAACTTAACGTAGCAAATACTAACTTAACATAGCAAATACTAACTTAACGTAGCAAATACTAACTTAACATAGCAAATACTAACTTAACGTAGCAAATACTAACTTAACATAGCAAATACTAACTTAACATAGCAAATACTAACTTAACGTAGCAAATACTAACTTAACGTAGCAAATACTAACGGTATATGCAAATGCTAACCGCCTATAGCAAATACTAACGGTCCGTAGCAAATGCTAACAGTATATAGCCAATACTAATCGTATATAGCAAATACTAACGTATGTAGCAAATACTACTTTACGTAGCAAATGCTAACCGTATGTAGCAAATACTAATGTAAGTAGCAAATACTAACCGTTGGTAGCAAACGCTAATCGCATATAGCAAACACTAACCATATGTAGCAAATACTAACACGCATGTGGCAAATATGAACCGTATGTAGCACATACTAACTGTATGTAGCACATACTAACTGTACGTAGCACATACTAACTGTATGTAGCACACACTAACAGTACGTAGCACATACTAACTGTATGTAGCACATACTAACTGTACGTAGCACATACTAACTGTATGTAGCACACACTAACAGTACGTAGCACATACTAACAGTACGTAGCACATACTAACAGTACGTAGCACATACTTTAACCTTACGAAGGAAGTACTAATTCTGACGGCAAATACCGACCCTAGGCAAGCAAGCGAAGAGGAAGGAAAGGGATTGTGGTTATATTCTACCGGGGGTAGCCTTGTGGCCTCAACAGCCACCAGCGATAACATTTTCTTCAATGTCACGACAGCAGGGCTTCCAAAAGCCTCTTCTTGATATATTCATTCAATAAAAGAAAACAACTTGTATTTGCAACATTCCTTGAATCGCTAGACTGGTCTGATACCACTTTTATAGTCGTTATTCCGTGATAGTCGTTATTCTCTGATAGTCGTTATTCCTTGATAGTCGTTATTCCCTGATAGTCGTTATTCCCTGATAGTCGTTATTCCCTGATAGTCGTTGGCAACGATTGCATGGGTTATGTTTTCCTTCTCGTGTTTTAGAATGAATGGTCGTAGTATATTTTATTATGTTAGATTGATATTATGTATGAATGGTCGTGGTATATTTTAATATGGAGACACATAATAATAAATAAATATTATTATAGACTAACAGTTAGGTGAGTGGCAGTGTTCCCTAGCGTTTGGCTTTTCGTGGCAAGGCGCTGTGCCACTGAGTATGGGTTCGATACTGTTTTGGTCCATATTTTTTTTCTGTTGTTGATTATTAGTCAATTTTTCCGAGTGCTGTAAACATACCTCTTCCTCTGAATTGATTCGTATATTTTATTATGTTTGATTGATATCATGGGGATATAGCATGTGGTTGTAGCACATTCTGTTATGTTTGATTGATACCATGGGGATATAGCATGTGGTTGTAGGACATTCTGTTATGTTTGATTGATACCATGGGGATATAGCATGTGGTTGTAGCACATTCTGTTATGTTTGATTGATATCATGGTGATATAGCATGTGGTTGTAGCACATTCTGTTATGTTTGATTGATACAATGTACGAATGTACCCCCCATTTCCCTGTATCTGTGTCTTCTTGAACTGCTGTGCTACGTTCCATCAAAGGATCGATTTAATTGAAGGAATCGATTACAAGACAAGGAAGCAGTCACTCACGAATATGTTGAAAACGAAGCACTCTCCAATATGTTGATGAATGTAAACACATGTGACAGCCATGTGCTAAACACACTGAAACACAATCCGTTACTATGGCAACGTTGAAGATGTAGCGTTTTCTGAAATGTCAATTTTATTGTTTCTATCGGGAAAGGGGGGGGGGCACATATTAGGCTCGTGACGCGACAGATTCTGTTGTCCTTGAATAAAGAATATTTAAAAATATAACCTGAAAATAAGTGCTGAAAAGAAACAGAAGTTCTACAAATAGGAAGACAAAATAAAGACATTAAAAAGCTATAGAACCTACAGTTATACAGGAATTAACAAACTTTAAATATCTTGGAACAACATTCTCTGAATGTGGTAAAATCGATAAAGAAATAGACATAAGATGCAACAACGCAAACCCAATATTGGGACAGCTATCCCCTATACTTCAACACAAACCAAATAATGAGACATCTATCCCCTATACTTCAACACAAACCAAATATTGGGACAGCAATCCCCTATACTTCAACGCAACCCAAATATTGGGACAGCAATCCCTTATACTTCAACACAATTCAAATATTGGGACAGCTATCAACTATAATTCAACACAAACCAAATATTGGGACAGCAATCCCCTATACTTCAACACAACCCAAATATTGGGACAGCAATCCCTTATACTTCAACACAATTCAAATATTGGACAGCAATCAACTATACTTCAGCACAAACCAAATATTGGGACAGCTATGCCCTATATTTAAACGAAAACCACATATTTGGACATCTATCCCCTACACTTCAACACAAACCAAATATTTGGACATCTATCCCCTACACTTTAACACAAACCAAATATTGGGACATCTATCCCCTATACTTCAACACAAACTAAATACTGGGACAGCTATCCCCAATACTTCAACAAAAACCAAATATTGCGGCAACTATCCCCTATATTTCAACACAAACCAAATATTGGGACAGCTATCCCCTATACTTCAACACAAACCAAATATTGGGACAGCTATCCCCTATACTTCAACACAAACCAAATATTGGGACACCTATCCCCTATACCTCAACACAAACCAAATATTGGGACAGCTATCCCCTATACCTCAACACAAACCAAATATTGGGACAGCTATCCCCTATACCTCAACACAAACCAAATATTGGGACAGCTATCCCCTATACTTCAACACAAAGCAATAGCACAAAGAAACATCATAAACAGAGTATATTCATTCCAACATTGTGCTACCAAAGTTAAACAAGAACATTTACGACTAAACATAGAAGAAAGCTAGTCACCACAGAGATGAGATGTCTGACAAAAGTGCTTGGAGTGACCAGAAAACACAGAATCAGAAATGATATTAAAAGAGAAAGAGTAGGCTTTGAGCCAGTCATAAGCTACATACAGAAACAACAAATAAACTGGTTTGCCAATCTAGACAGAACGCGCATGTGATTCCTTATCAATACAAGCATATATTTAAAAAAGAAAGAGCAGAAGAGCAAGGGGCAGACCCAGAGCAAGATGGACAGACAACATCAAAGAGGCGCTACAACATCAATTGACAATGAGTGAAGCCGCCAAAAGGGCAAAAACCAGAACTTTGTATCTCCCTCGACACCTGAACGGTAGAGGAAGTGAAGAAAGAGATAGATGCGAAAAAATCATTGAAACTATTATAGCAACATGCAGAATGAATGGGAAAAAGAGCAGAGGAAAGTGAAGATAAAAAAGGTATTGAACAGCTTATCCAAATGACACAATAAAAGACCACCAACTGAAATTATAACATTCGTGAAGGATCGAGTGATGTGGAGAGAAATGATCGCCTACAGCAATCGGCATGACACCTGATGATAATCTTATGTGACACTTTCGGTATTTGTTTTGCTAGAATGTGACATGTATAACCGTTCAACATTCCAACTGAAAGTCTCACTCATTTCCAGATGATTTATGAATGACAAACCCAATAATGACAGACCTACGAATGACAAACCCAATAATGACAGACCTACGAATGACAAACCCAATAATGACAGACCTACGAATGACAAACCCAATAATGACAGACATAAGAATGACAAACCCAATAATGACTGACCTACGAATGACAAACCCAATAATGACAGACCTACGAATGACAAACCCAATAATGACAGACCTACGAATGACAAACCCAATAATGACAGACATAAGAATGACAAACCCAATAATGACTGACCTACGAATGACAAACCCAATAATGACAGACCTACGAATGACAAACCCAATAATGACAGACCTACGAATGACAAACCCAATAATGACTGACCTACGAATGACAAACCCAATAATGACTGACCTACGAATGACAAACCCAATAATGACAGACCTACGAATGACAAACCCAATAATGACTGACCTACGAATGACAAACCCAATAATGACAGACCTACGAATGACAAACCCAATAATGACAGACCTACGAATGACAAACCCAATAATGACAGACCTAAGAATGACAAACCCAATAATGACAGACATAAGAATGACAAACCCAATAATGACAGACATAAGAATGACAAACCCAATAATGACTGACCTACGAATGACAAACCCAATAATGACAGACCTACGAATGACAGACATAAGAATGACAAACCCAATAATGACTGACCTACGAATGACAAACCCAATAATGACAGACCTACGAATGACAAACCCAATAATGACAGATCTACGAATGACAAACCCAATAATGACAGACCTACGAATGACAAACTGGGCAATGTACGCTGCAGGACGAAGAGACACACACACACACACACACACACACACACACACACACACACACGCACGCACGCACGCACGCACGCACGCACGCACGCACGCACGCACGCACGCACGCACGCACGCACGCACGCACACACACACACACACACACACACACACACACACATGAAGGTAGAAATCAGCAAACGGACGCTAATTAAGGGGAGATAAATACTAATAATACAAGAATATTATTCTAGAGGGAACCTTCCGAGGCGATAATCAGCGAATCATTTCAGAGGAAGAGCTATGTTTACAGCACTCGGGGAAAAAATGACAAATAATCAACAAGAGAAAAAACAAAACAAAGAGCAATATATGGTCCGAAGCAGGATCGAACCCGTACTCTTGCCACGAGAAGCCAAAAGCTAGGGAATAAGGCCAACTCAAGGGGCCAGGCCTCCCGCTGTCCCTGGAATACGGTCATTAGTTCTGGCATTATCAACTCAACAACGGCTTGTTTATGGTCATGTCGATTTAACGCCAGTCCGCCATACTCATCCAGAAACAAAGTCGCTGGTACCCATTTTCAGTGGATGGGTGAACCTCGAAGCCGCAACCGAAAACTAAACTCCCTACACTTGTGAATTCAATTTTGAACATTCGTACAAGGTGATCCAAAAATCGGCAATTTAGAAAATATAACATAATCTGGAAAGTTAAATGTAATAAGTTATTTTACGAAGCAATATTCATGAAGAAAAAAACAAATGGACATATGTAAAGAGAGATCACTGAGTGATTGATAGTTCAGGTGACCGTGAAATGTGCACGTTACTGGTCCCATCATGAAGACTATTGCATTTAGTTAATATCCATCGGATAATCACTGATCGTTAAACGATCGATTTAATTCACTCGTAGCTGTTACTTTGACATTTAACTTTCTTTCAGAGAAAGCTCTGGACAATTCTCAAACAACTTTAAAGCAGAAACTGAGGCTATCAGAGATGCTGCAACACTGGCTACTCAAACAACTTTAAAGCAGAAACTGAGGCTATCAGAGATGCTGCAACACTGGCTACTCAAACAACTTTAAAGCAGAAACTGAGGCTATCAGAGGTGCTGCAACACTGGCTACTCAAACAACTTTAAAGCAGAAACTGAGGCTATCAGAGGTGCTGCAACACTGGCTACTCAAACAACTTTAAAGCAGAAACTGAGGCTATCAGAGATGCTGCAACACTGGCTACTCAAACAACTTTAAAGCAGAAACTGAGGCTATCAGAGGTGCTGCAACACTGGCTACTCAAACAACTTTAAAGCAGAAACTGAGGCTATCAGAGGTGCTGCAACACTGGCTACTCAAACAACTTTAAAGCAGAAACTGAGGCCCTCAGAGATGCCGCAACACTGGCTACTCAAACAACTTTAAAGCAGAAACTGAGGCCCTCAGAGATGCCGCAACACTGGCTACTCAAACAACTTTAAAGCAGAAACTGAGGCCATCAGAGATGCTGCAACACTGGCTACTCAAACAACTTTAAAGCAGAAACTGAGGCTATCAGAGGTGCTGCAACACTGGCTACTCAAACAACTTTAAAGCAGAAACTGAGGCCCTCAGAGATGCTGCAACACTGGCTACTCAAACAACTTTAAAGCAGAAACTGAGGCTATCAGAGGTGCTGCAACACTGGCTACTCAAACAACTTTAAAGCAGAAACTGAGGCCATCAGAGATGCTGCAACACTGGCTACTCAACACAAAAATAACATGCACAATAAATGGGTGATTCTGATTGATGCACTGTCAGTACTATCAGCTCTGAAAAGCCCCAAGAACAATGAACTAGATGACTTGAGAACTACCCTGGTTCAGCTATGCAATAACTTCCAGGAATGAACGTGCAGACAAATTAGCTAAAGAGGGAGGGAGATTACCCCAAGTGAACCATCCGCTCAGTTATGATGATGCCAAATCCATCCTCAAGGGTCAGTTCCATGAAAAATGGAAACGAGAACACCCAAAGCATAACGAGAGTGACGGATACCACCAACTATCAAGGAGGGATCAAGTCATCATACTTTGCCTACGCACTGGCCACAATAGAATGAGAAACCACATGTTCATCAAATTCAAAATAAGTACAACCAGCCTATGCCACTGTACACTGGACAATATGACTACAAAACATGTTCTACAGGATTGCCCCCAGGACACAGACCTGAGAAGAGCAATGTGGTCCACGCCCACCTCCCTGGAAGAGAAACTATATGGGGCAATCGATTCGCTTAAACAGACAGCTGCCTTCATGAGAGAGTCTGGAATCCTACTCTGATTGAGTCTTGATCGCAGACAGAGATAAATAATGATGTGCAAATACATAGATTTGCTCCCAGGCTATAGGTGCGGCTACGTCAGACCACGCACTCATATTTCTCCTGTCCACTCCGGCTAATCAACCGGTATTATTCCACTGCTTGACCTTGATCCCAATTCCATTCAACAAAATATTCTATTTTATTTATTAATTTATACCATCTTTTCCTCGATTTCATATCTGGTTTTCTCCTTTTAATATTTTCTCCCTTTAATATCTGATTTTCTCCCTTTAATATCTGATTTTCTCCCTTTAATATCTGATTTTCTCCCTTAAATATCTGATTTTATCCCTTTAATATCTGATTTTCTCCCTTAAATATCTGATTTTCTCCCTTTAATATCTGATTTTTCTCCCTTAAATATCTGATTTTCTCCTTTTAATATCTGATTTTTCTCCCTTAAATATCTGATTTTATCCCTTTAATATCTGATTTTCTCCCTTAAATATCTGATTTTCTCCCTTTAATATCTGATTTTTCTCCCTTAAATATCTGATTTTCTCCTTTTAATATCTGATTTCGACTTTTCCTTTCTTTCTGTTACCATAAATCGATTATTACAGTTCACTAATTCGACTTTTCTATATTTGTGTTCCTGTTTTCCCAGTCATCATTGATGTTCTGTCAATTGTTGAAGTTGTGCTGTCCAGCTCCCAAGAACTAAAAGAACGATCCCACGATTGTGAGAACTCGTCCACTTCGATCAGCTCGGCAGGGAGTGTCGCATCGCGGCTTGTGGAGCTGTCCAACTCGTATGAGGGAATCCTTCTGTCGTCACCTTTAGGTACAAAACACAACGGCTAACCACATTAGGACAACTATAAGTACGAAACACACGGGCTAACCACATTAGGACAACTATAAGTACAAAACACAACGGCTAACCACATTAGGACAACTATAAGCACAAAACACACCGGCTAACCACATTAGGACAACTATAAGTACAAAACACACCGGCTGACCCACATTAGAAAACTTTACATATAAAACACACCGGCTGACCCGCATTAAGACAACTTTATGAACAGAACACGTCGGCTGACCCACATTAAGACAACTATACGTACAAAACACACCGGCTGATCCACATTAGGAAACTTTACATACAAAACACACCGGCTGACCCGCATTAAGACAACTATACGTACAAAACACACCGGCTGATCCACATTAGGAAACTTTACATACAAAACACACCGGCTGACCCACATTAAGACAACTTTATGAACCGAACACGTCGGCTGACCCACATTAAGACAACTATACGTATAAAACACCGACCAGCCCATATTAGGACAACTTCATATACAGAACACACCGACTAGGCCACAGACAAAACGAGAACAGCTTAAACTAAATGTCTCTCTACCTAACAAAACGACACAAGTATGTAGTCTAGGTATTTATGATAGCAATTATTATGCTAATGTTTGTAGTCGACACGCCAGCGGGGCATGTTTCTGTAATCACTTTGGGCTGTGGGCTACCCACGTCAAGAGACCGTTACCAGATGTCCCAACTACTGGTTTGTGTCTGTTCAGGCAAAGCCGGGATAGGCGCTGCCCATTTAGCGACATTCGTTGTGATGTTCTTCATGTCCCGCCGGAGGGTCAACACAAAAGTGTAGCTACATGAGTTTAAACCAGGACTAGACTGCCAACTTGACAGTGTTAGACACGACCGGACAGCCATTGCTAATGTAAAGCTGTTTAATCCCAGCTTGTCAAAGACGGGGCGTGTCAACGAAGGCAACTACAGGGTAACGTCAGGGTGCTCCAGCCTAAATACATAAATTCTACTTCTTGTATAATTAAAATGTAAAGTCGCAGTTAATGCCTACATTGAAACTTCTCGTCTTTCATTTCGGACCATGGGACTTCATCAGGGATTATTTTGCCATCTATCTCTGTACTCTCTTGACTAGGCTGAGTGGCAGAGAAATGTCCCTGTTCAGGTATAATTGAGTTTGATCAACTCTGGTTTGCTGTTGGTGACAGTTCAAGCGCTACTTCCAAAAACATGAATGAAGTCGGGAGAACTTTTGTCGTGACGCCACTTCTGGTATGTGTTGAATAGCGGATTAGTGCCCACTGGCACAGGAAGTGGTGAAAGCCCAGTTAACCGGAAATGTGTGGAAGACGACCAGTGTGGCCAAGGTGTGCACAGTTACAGCAGACCCTTCTGTATATACATACAGACAGATGCCATCACTCTATGACGCTCTTGTCAAACGATTGTGTAGACTTTGCGCTGATTCATCTCAACAACATTAGCTATAAAGGCGAAGTTTGATTTGGTCAACATTCACACTAAGCAAAACATGCTAGCAAATTTGTCTGCGACTATGTCGTTACAATTGTTTGGTAGCTGCCCATCAGATTGAGCGTTCAATGAATGAACATAGCGAGCCATCTCGGGAAATGATTGGCTGGATTGCTCTCTGGAAATGTCTTCTCGGCCAATAAAAAGGAGTCCTCGGAATGACAAGTATCAGCGAAGTAGGAGCTACAAAGATGTACTTAATTGTGTGTGTGCGCGTGTGTGTGTGCGTGTGTGTGTGTGTGTGTGTGTGAGCGAGAGAGGAGGATGTGGTCGATGCAATGTTAGGCCGCCCTAGTGTCGCAGAAAAAATGAACTCAATGAAGGCTGGGTCGATATACTAGACATGTAGATCTAATCCTGATTCTTGTGAGTGGGGATAACCAGCGAGCTACTGAGGGACATACACGCATGATCTTACATAAACACAAGGAGAGTTGGAGAATAATGGAACAGTTTATTTAGTTCAGATTTTGTTTCAATAACATTTGTAATGCAGCTTGTTGTTCCCCACCAACAGTGTAACAAGCTGTTCCCCACCTACAGTATAACAAGTTGTTCCCCACCGACAGTATAACAAGTTGTTCCCCGCCTACAGTATAACAAGTTGTTCCCCGCCTACAGTATAACAAGCTGTTCCCCACCGACAGTATAACAAGTTGTTCCCCGCCTACAGTATAACAAGTTGTTCCCCGCCTACAGTATAACAAGCTGTTCCCCACCTACAGTATAACAAGTTGTTCCCTACCTACAGTGTAACAAGCTGTTCCCCACCTACAGTATAACAAGTTGTTCCCTGCCTACAGTGTAACAAGTTGTTCCCCACCTACAGTGTAACAAGCTGTTCCCCACCTACAGTATAACAAGTTGTTCCCTGCCTACAGTGTAACACGTTGTTCCCCACCTACAGTGTAACACGTTGTTCCCCACCTACAGTGTAACACGTTGTTCCCCACCTACAGTGTAACACGTTGTTCCCCACCTACAGTATAACAAGTTGTTCCCCACCTACAGTATAACAAGTTGTTCCCCACCTACAGTGTAACACGTTGTTCCCCACCTACAGTATAACAAGTTGTTCCCCACCTACTGTATAACAAGTTGTTCCCCACCTACAGTATAACAAGTTGTTCCCCACCTACAGTATAACAAGTTGTTCCCCACCTACAGTGTAACAAGCTGTTCCCTACCTACAGTGTAACAATATGTTCCCTACCTACAGTGTAACAATATGTTCCCAATCTATAGTGTAAAAAATTGTTCCCTACCTACAGTGTAACAATATGTTCCCCACCTGCAGTGTAACAATATGTTCCCCACCTACAGTGTAACAATATGTTCCCAACCTACAGTATAACAATATGTTCCCCACCTACAGTGTAACAATATGTTCCCCACCTACAGTGTAACAATATGTTCCCCACCTACAGTGTAACAATATGTTCCCCACCTACAGTGTAACACGTTGTTCCCCACCTACAGTGTAACAAGTTGTCCCCTACCTACACTTGTATTTGCCTACACATGTTTTCACCCATCATTCCGACAAAAGCTATAACGATCTAACAATACGTATTCTCCATACCTCTCATCCTATTCCTGAGATCTTGGCAGTTCCCAAATCTCAATTCTACCCGCGGATTCTCGTACTATATAGTGTCATACTATTATAGTGTTTGCGGACTTTATAATGACGTCTTGGCGAAGTTAAAAATGGTTGGTTAGAGAAGAAGATAACTGATGATGTCTTGGCGAAGTTAAAAATGGTTGGTTAGAGAAGAAGATAACTGATGATGTCTTGGCGAAGTTAAGAATGGTTGGTTAGAGAAGAAGATAACTAATGACGTCTTGGCGAAGTTAAGAATTGTTGGTTAGAGAAGAAGATAACTGATGATGTCTTGGCGAAGTTAAAAATGGTTGGTTAGAGAAGAAGATAACTGATGATGTCTTGGCGAAGTTAAAAATGGTTGGTTAGAGAAGAAGATAACTGATGATGTCTTGGCGAAGTTAAAAATGGTTGGTTAGAGAAGAAGATAACTGATGATGTCTTGGCGAAGTTAAGAATGGTTGGTTAGAGAAGAAGATAACTGATGATGTCTTGGCGAAGTTAAAAATGGTTGGTTAGAGAAGAAGATAACTGATGATGTCTTGGCGAAGTTAAAAATGGTTGGTTAGAGAAGAAGATAACTGATGATGTCTTGGCGAAGTTAAAAATGGTTGGTTAGAGAAGAAGATAACTGATGATGTCTTGGCGAAGTTAAAAATGGTTGGTTAAAGAAGAAGATAACTGATGATGTCTTGGCGAAGTTAAGAATGGTTGGTTAGAGAAGAAGATAACTAATGATGTCTTGGCGAAGTTAAGAATGGTTGGTTAGAGAAGAAGATAACTGATGATGTCTTGGCGAAGTTAAGAATGGTTGGTTAGAGAAGAAGATAACTAATGACGTCTTGGCGAAGTTAAAAATGGTTGGTTAGAGAAGAAGATAACTGATGATGTCTTGGCGAAGTTAAGAATGGTTGGTTAGAGAAGAAGATAACTAATGATGTCTTGGCGAAGTTAAGAATGGTTGGTTAGAGAAGAAGATAACTAATGATGTCTTGGCGAAGTTAAGAATGGTTGGTTAGAGAAGAAGATAACTAATGATGTCTTGGCGAAGTTAAGAATGGTTGGTTAGAGAAGAAGATAACTAATGATGTCTTGGCGAAGTTAAGAATGGTTGGTTAGAGAAGAAGATAACTAATGATGTCTTGGCGAAGTTAAGAATGGTTGGTTAGAGAAGAAGATAACTAATGATGTCTTGGCGAAGTTAAGAATGGTTGGTTAGAGAAGAAGATAACTAATGATGTCTTGGCGAAGTTAAGAATGGTTGGTTAGAGAAGAAGATAACTAATGATGTCTTGGCGAAGTTAAGAATGGTTGGTTAGAGAAGAAGATAACTAATGATGTCTTGGCGAAGTTAAAAGAAAGAAATGAATTTAAACAATTCTCATTTTGCTGCAAGTGTTACGTTCTCTGGAACATGTTTTGTCAGCAATTAACCTGGCGTTAAATAAGTGTTAATGTTCCAAGCTGAGACGTTCTGCGCCTTTCTCCCCAGTGCATCCGATATCAACATGGTACCTTAGGTACCATACCATGATACCTTTAAGGGTACCTTCCTTTGACCATTTCTAATATTTTGGCCCGACTGGTTAAAGTGGCACAGCGATGATGCGGAGTATGATCTGAAGTTGCTGCCTATATTGATCTTGACACACACATTCGAGGACTGGGTGGTCTAGAGTTAAACCTCGCCCTTTGGATAGGAAGGTCTTTGGTTCGTTTCCCATCCCAGATGGTGGTTTTTTTCCCGCAATCAAAAATCGAGTCCGTGGTTTCCTCGCAACCTAGCCCTCCCCTGTCCCTTGGCAGTGAGATCCGATGTATAGACCCTTCGGAGAACTGCGAATAGCAAAAGGTCCAGTGTACACTTGCGCACGTTAAAAGAAATAATTGGTAGCTGAAAGTTGTAACGAGATGGCTCAAAGTGACCACGGCCCGATGAAAAGATTGTTCTGCTAATCGACTCCTACTGATAACGAGTGTGTCGGGCCGTGAGTTGCAGATATCGCAACTTTGTTGTAAACTGTGACAAAACGTATCAACGCCCACTTAACGTGTAGGCGCTAACAAGAAGATGAGAGGCTCCAGCAACAAGCGATTAGTCGCAGACCAGGATCACATCTCAAGCCATTCAATGATTTGATTCACTTAAATACAACTATACCAAGATAACTATACCAAGACAACTATACCAAGACAACTATACCAAGACAACTATACCAAGACAACTATACCAAGACAACTATGCTCAGACAACTATACCAATACAACTATACCAAGACAACTATACCAATACAACTATACCAATACAACTATACCAAGACAACTATGCTCAGACAACTATACCAATACAACTATACCAAGACAACTATACCAATACAACTATACCAATACAACTATACCAATACAACTATACCAAGACAACTATACCAAGACAACTATACCAATACAACTATACCAAGACAACTATACCAATACAAATATACCACTACAACTATACCAGTACAACTATACCAAGACAACTATAACAAGACGACTATACCAATACAACTATACCAAGACAACTATACCAATACAACTATACTAAGAAAACTATACCAATACATCTATACCAAGACAACTATAACAAGACGACTATACCAATACAACTATACCAAGACAACTATACCAAGACAAATATAACACGACAACTATACCAATACAACTATACCAAGACAACTATACCAATACAACTATACCAAGACATCTATACCAAGTCATCTATACCAAGACATCAATTCAAAGACAACTATACCAAGACATCTATACCAAGACAACTATATCAAGACATCTATACCAAGACAACTGTAAATAGTCATCTATACCAAGACAACTGTAAATAGTCATCTATACCAAGACATTTTTACAGAGACAGCTATAGCAAGACATCTATATTAAGACAACTATACCAAGACATCTATAACAAGACAACTATACCAATACAACTATACCAATACAACTATACCAAGATAACTATACCAATACAACTATACCACTACAACTATACTAAGACAACTATACCAATACAATTATACCAATACCGCTATACCAAGACAACTATACCAACACAAATATACCACAACAACTATACCAAAACAACTATACGAAAACAACTACAACAAGACAACTATACCAATACAACTATACCAATACAACTACACCAAGACATCTATACAAAGACATCTATACCAATACAACTATACCAAGACGACTATACCAAGACAACTATAACAAGACAACTATACCAATACAACTATACCAAGACATCTATACCAATACAAATATACAAAGACAACTATAACAATACAACTATACTAAGACAACTATACCAATACAACTATACCAATACAACTATACCAAGACAAATATACCAATACAACTATACCAAGACAACTATACCAATACAGCTATACCAATACAACTATACCAAGACAACTATACCAATACAACTATACCAAGACAACTATACCAATACAACTATACCAAGACAACTATACCAAGACAACTATAACAAGACAACTATACCAATACAACTATACCAAGACATCTATACCAATACGAATATACCAAGACAACTATAACAATACTACTATACAAAGACAACTATACCAATACAACTATACAAATACAACTATACCAAGACAACTATACCAAGACAACTATACCAATACAACTATACCAAGACATCTATACCAAGTCATCTATACAAAGACATCTATACAAAGACAACTATACCAAGACAACTATATCAAGACATCTATACCAAGACATCTTTACCAAGGCAACTATACCAAGACAACTGTACCAAGTCATCTATACAAAGACATCTATACCAAGACAACTATGCCAAGACAACTATATCAAGACATCTAAATCAAGACATCTATACCAAGACATCTATATTAAGACAACTATACCAAGACAACTATACCAATACAACTATACCAAGACAACTATACCAATATAACTAACTATACCAATACAACTATACCAAGACAACTATACCACAACAACTATAGCAAGACATCTATACCAAGACAACTATACCAATACAACTATACCAAGACATCTATACCAAGTCATCTATACCAAGACAACTATACCAAGACATCTATACCAAGTCATCTATACCAAGACATCTATACCAAGCCATCTTTACCAAGACAACTATACAAAGACAACTATACCAAGTCATCTATACAAAGACATCTATACAGAGACAGCTATACAGGGACAGCTATAGCAAGACATCAATTCCAAGACATCTAAATCAAGACATCTATACCAAGACATCTATATTAAGACAACTATACCAAGACATCTATATTAAGACAACTATACCAAGACAACTATACCACGATATATATAGCAAGACAACTGTACCAAGAAATCTATAGCAAGACAACAATATCAAGACAACTATACCAAGGTAACTATACAAAGACAACTTAAGCAAGACAATTATACCAATACAACTATACCAAGAGAACCATACAAAGACAACTTAAGCAAGACAACTATACCAAGACAACTATACAAAGACAACTTAAACAAGACAACTACCAAGACAACTATAACAAGACAACTATAACAAAACAATTATAACAAGACAACTATACCATGACAACTATACCATGACAACTATACCATGACAACTATACCAAGACAACTATCGCAAGACAACTATACCAAGATATTAAGAGCAATACAATTATACCAAAACAGGTGTATCAATGCAAGTACAGCAACATTTATACCAAGACAATGATACCAACACAATTATATCAAGGCAATGATACCAACACAACTATATCAAGACAATGATACAAGCGCAACTATATCAAGACAGTGATACCAAGACAACTATATCAAGGCAATGATACCAACACAACTATATCAAGACGATTATACAAGCACAACTATATAGAGACAATGATACCAACACGATTATATCATGACAAGGATACAAGCACAATAATATCAAGACAATTATACAAACACAATTATATCAAGGCAATGATACCAAGACATCTATATCAAGGCAATGATACCAACACAACTATATCAAGACAATGATACCAAGACATCTATATCAAGGCAATGATACCAACACAACTATATCAAGGCAATGATACCAACACAACTATATCAAGACAATGATACCAACACAACTATATCAAGACAATGATACAAGCACAACTATATCAAGGCAATGATACCAACACAACTATATCAAGACAATGATACCAAGACATATATATCAAGACAATGATACAAGCACAACTATATCAAAGTAACTGAAATACTCTGAACTGAAAAACAAACACATTAATATATAGAAGGTTATATGACAAGTAAACATGGAAGGTAAAGAAACGTCGGTGTGCACAGATGAAATGAAGATCTAACATCACGAGGTAAGTGGAGTTCATGCTGTGCGGAGGCTGCGCAGTGTTACTGCATCACGTTGCGACAGTACGTTCTGGGGCCATGGTATCATCTATTACATGTTAGAGAATGAAGAGTTGATACAGAACACAAGTAGCTGGAAGATTAGTACAAGAAACATCAAGTATATACAAGTTATTTAACATCAACTATTACAAGTTATTTAACATCAACTATACAAGTTATTTAACATCAACTATTACAAGTTATTTAACATCAACTATACAAGTTATTTATCGTCAACAAGAAAAGTAATTTAATGCGCTTACAATCAAAGTAATTTAACTTCAACAAGCAAAGTAATTTAACGCTTACAATCAAAGTAATTTAACGTCAATAATCAAAGTAACTTAACGCCAACCAGCAAAGTATTTCAACGCCAACAATAAAAGTAATTTAACGCCAACCATCAAAGTAATTTAATGTCAAACAATCAAAGTAATTTAACGTAACAGTTAAATGTAACCTAATTTTAACAATAAAAGTAATTTAACGCCAACATCCAAAGTAATTTAACGTCAAACAATCAAAGTAATTTAATGTCAAACAATCAAAATATTTTAACGCCAACAATCAAAGTAAATTTAACGTCAATAACAGAAGCAATTTATCATAGAGAAAAAATTGAATTTCTCGGAATGTTTATGGCAAGAATGTTTTGGAAATCAGCAAAAATCAACTTTTAGGAAAAGAAGAAAAAAAGCAGAACTAATTCATAATCTCCTAAGTAAAGAACTGGCAGCACCGTGAACATACATCTGATGATGTTGGTGATGATATGTGGGTTAAAGAGCAACGACAGGAGAAGACAAGGACCAGTGTTGAAGTCGTTCATTGAGAAGGGAGCCAACAAAACAGTGATAGCTGCAAAAAATGAAGGGAACAAGCGACCATGGGCAGAAATATAAGAGAAAAACAGAGAAACAGCTTCATAGAGTTCATTGTTAGGAATTAAGCTACAGCAGAGTAAACAGTAGGAGAGTAAATAGCAGGGTAGTAAACAGAAGGAGAGCAAACAGCAAAAGAGTAAATAACAAGACAGTAAATAGCAGAAAAGTAAACAGCAGGAGAGTAAACAGCAGGAGAGTAAACAGCAGGAGAGTAAATAGCAGATTAGTAAACAGCAGGAGAGTAAATAGCAGAAGAGTAAACAGCAGGAGAGTAAACAGCAGAAGAGTAAACAGCAGGAGAGTAAACAGCAGGAGAGTAAATAGCAGAAGAGTAAACAGCAAAAGAGTAAACAGCAGAAGAGTAAATAGCAGAAGAGTAAACAGCAGGAGAGTAAGCGCAGGAGAGTAAACAGCAGGAGAGTCAACGCAGGAGAGTAAACAGAAGGAGAGTAAACAGCAGAAGAGTAAACAGCAGGAGAGTAAGCGCAGGAGAGTAAACAGCAGGAGAGTCAACAGCAGGGTAGTAAACAGCAGGGGATTAAACAACAGAAAAGTAAACTGCAGGAGAGTAAACGCAGGAGAGTAAACAGCAGGAGAGTCAACAGCAGGGTAGTAAACAGCAGAAGAGTAAACAGTAGGAGAGTAAATAGCAGGAGAGTAAACAGTAGGAGAGTCAACAGCAGGGTAGTAAACAGCAGGAGAGTAAACAGTAGGAGAGTAAATAGCAGAAGAGTAAACAGCAGGAGAATCAACAGCAGGGTAGTAAACAGCAGAAGAGTAAGCAGCAGAAGATTAAACACCAGGAGAGTAAATGGCAGGAGAGTAAATCGCAGGATAGTAAATAGCAGCAGTGTAAATAGCAGGAGAGTAAACAGCAGGAGGGTAAATAGCAGAAGAGTAAACAGCAGGAGAGTCAACAGCAGGGTAGTAAACAGCAGAAGATTAAACAGTAGGAGAGTAAATAGCAGGAGAGTAAACATCAGGAAAGTAAATAGAAGAGTAAACACCAGGAGAGTAAATCGCACGATAGTAAATAGCAGCAGTGTAAATAGCAGGAGAGTAAACAGCAAGAGAGTAAATAGCAGGAGAGTAAACAGCAGGAGAGAAAATAGCAGGAGAGTAAACAGCAGGAGAGAAAAAGCAGGAGAGTATTAAGCAGGAGAGCAAACAGCAGAAGAGTAAACAGCAAGGTAGTAAACAGAAGGAGAGTAAACAGCATGAGAGCAAACAGCAGGAGAAAAAATAGCAGGAGAGTAAACAGCAGGGTAATAAACAGCAAGATAGTAAATAACAGGAGAGTAAACAGCAGGACAGTAAACAGCAGGGTAGTAAACAGCAGGAGAGTAAACAGCAGGAGAGTAAACAGCAGGGTAGTAAACAACTGGAGAGTAAACAGCAGGGTTTTAACAACAGGAGAGTAAACAGTAGGGTAGTAAACAACAGGATAGTAAACAGCATTGTAGTAAACAGCTGGAGAGTAAACAGCATTGTAGTAAACAGCTGGAGAGTAAACAGCATTGTAGTAAATAACAGTTTAGATATAATGTTTTGGCGGGACATGATTTACTAGCAGCCATGGCACATGATGACGATGAATACAACAGCTGGTGGTCGGGTGAACTGCACTTGTCGCCACCCAGTCAGGGCGATGTGGTTTGAATCTCAGAAATATCTATGGCTGTTTGTTAACAGTAGTGAAGTACTAGTCGCCACATTAACACTGCATCATTACCACTGCATCATTACCACTGCATCATTACCACTGCATCATTACCACTGCATCATTACCACTGCATCATTACCGCTGCATCATTACCACTGCATCATTATCACTGCATCAGGCTTGCTCATTTTTTTTACCTAGCTTTCACTTCTGGTGAAGCTGTGCAGCCGTGTACACAGGGGTCCCTCTCCGCACAGGCAGATATCTCCGTCTTAGGATGTACTCATATTGTTTCCGTCCATGAGTAATTGCCTTTCAATCCGGATCTCGGTGGTGAGACTAGTAGCAGTTGTCGCAACGAGAAATCAAAAATCAAAATTCCAACTGGTGCAGCCGAGATTAGAACTCAAGACTAACCAGTCCCTCGCTTGCTAATTTCAATATCAGCTTTTGAATTAACATCCGTAGACCCCAGATTGTATCATCCTTGTCATAAAAACCTAAACAATCGCATTAACAAATACGATAGAAGCAATTACAAAACATTGACTTGGGGAATTTCCGTACTCAATGTCTCATATTCGCTGGCGCCGTTCCTCAATCAACAACGGCTATCTCAGAATTCAGATATCGGCAATGGCGGAGAATGCGTGATAAAGCTAGGCAGGTCTGTGGGACGTAACAACTAATTCTTTATTGTAGAATGTCTGTCCAGACAATGTCTGCATGTATTGGCGAATGTCTGTTATTCTTTCATTTATTGATAAGTTTGCGCGTGTTCAGGCAGTAGGTAAATGAGATCATTACTTATCAAGCCTGCTTGATTATGTGCTTATACTTGAGCTCTCGAATGTCTGAACAAGTGGAGCACGCCTTACTTTGGGATAGTCGTGGCTCGCTCATAGGAGAGTCAGCTCACAATTGTGGGAGAGTCGGGCCATATTTCTTGCTCAGTCAACCAGCATTTGTGGGAGAGTCGGGCCATATTTCTTGCTCAGTCAACCAGCATTTGTGGGAGAGTCGGGCCATATTTCTTGCTCAGTCAACCAGCATTTGTGGGAGAGTCGGGCCATATTTCTTGCTCAGTCAACCAGCATTTGTGGGAGAGTCGGGCCATATTTCTTGCTCAGTCAACCAGCATTTGTGAGAGGAAAGAGTCCGATCACATTTCTGGGAGAGTCGGTTTACACTGGCGAATGGGTTAGATTACATATCTTGGAGAGTCAGGCCGTGATTACTCTTTCGTGAGAGAGTCATGCAACGTTATGTGTGAGTCAGTTGTTCACATTCCTTGTGAGAAACTGATCCTCCTTATGGGAGAGTTATCTCCCAGTATTGAGAGAGTCAGCTGACATTATTGGGAGTCAGGTGACATTATTGGGAGCGTCAGCTGACATTTTGGGAGAGTCAGCTGACATTATTGGCAGAGTCAGCTAACATTATTGGGAGAGTCAGTTGCCATTATTGGGAGAGTCAGCTGACATTATTCGGAGAGTCAGCTGACATTGGAAGTTAGAGGGAATTTTTGATGATATAAACGTACATGGCAGGTCATATACATGGTACGTCACATGACATTCACGTGACTGTCACGGACAAGGGAACACCCGGATTATCCACATTGTTGTCGCGGCACTAGACACAGGAAGTACTCGTCTCTGATGGAAACACTTCCTGCTTAGAAACCGACAGAACAACTGACCAATCGTCTTTCTTCTGATTACTGGGCACACCGGAAGTCGTTGTAGCCATGCCATCAAAAGCCGTCTTAAGCTGTCACCTTCAGGTCAATCGCTGACCTTGACAGAGGTGGTAGTCGAATGGAATCGTGACAGGAAGTTTGCGACTGACGTTTAAGTTGCTAAGCAACAGTTCGCTGATATAGCCTGTGTGTTTAAGAGTAAGGAACTGTCCACCTAACTACACACTACGCAGGCTCATAGGTGCTGAGTTATTTCCAACGGATAATACAAATGTTGATAGTTTGCTAGTTACGATGCTCATGAAAAGACGCCTCAGTCGGTCCATCCTTCTTGTTCCCAGCTTGAGCCTCCAAGCACTTTGTTCATATTCTCTCGCTGTTCTTAGATTGTTCAACTTCTGTGTGAAACCAGAGCTAACTTGTGAATGTAAAAGTTGGACAACAAGATTTTCGAGAGTCATATTAAATGTATTTGAAAACAAATGTCTTCGTAGGATCTCAAACATAAGCAGGAGAGATTTCAAATGAACAGATAAGAGACGAAACAAAACAAGAAAATGTGTCGAATTTTATAAAAAGAAGGCATTGGAAGTACATCGATTATGTGCTGAGAATGAATGAAGAAAGACTTCCCTGCCAGAAATTCATGTGGAAACCATCTGGTCAAAAAAAACAAGGCAGACCAAGAGAATCGTTAAGCAGAATAGTTTATAAGGAAGGCTCAGCCATGGAACTAAGAAACAACCAAGAACTAGCAGCAAATCGTCAATCTTGGGGAACTGTGACTTCCACCGAATGTGCTGTCTTCAGACCGAGAGGAAAATGAATGAATGAACGAATGGATAAATGAATGAATGAATGTATATTCTTTCTGCATATTTGAGTCTAGCCATTTAGCAGCCATGTCACTGGACTCTGTAGAGTTAAGCTTGACCCTGTAGAGACAGAGTAACGAGAGAATTGTGAAGGGATATGGGCGCTAGACTCGACACATAACCAACACCAAATGGAAATGTGTTAGGTGCATGGCAGGAAACAGTCTGAGAGATAAGAAATGAAGAATTATGTAGAAAACAAATCTAGGAATGTTCAATACTGAGGAATTATTAGGTCTCGTGATCAGACAGAAAAGATCAAAATACAAACACAAAGAGAATTTAATGAATGCTAGAGGAAAAACTGAATCATGTATGGACTGAATACTAGAAGCAAAAGAAAAAAAAATAACAAGAGAGATGAGAAAAGATTGCAAAACAAAATCTCTGCTCAATTTTAAAACGCAACTTAAGAAAGGTAAGAAGTTGTCCCCTATACACATTGTTCTCGACGACAATCAACAGTGACCCCATTTCTTTGCTCAAACTTTGGACACTGGCACTCGATCTCTGGTTGTGCTGACGTCATGTCCGGTTGAGCAAGCCAACACAGCGGATGGCTCCCGTCAGGTCTGGATCGGGGAACGTTCTAAGGGAGAGAATCACCTCACGGAGAGGACACGGTCTTTACTGACAACAAAACCACGGAAAGCAACTCAGGGAAATAAATGCTGACTGAATCGGATGCAATGGGTCGCACAGAGTTTATATTACGTATCATAATTAACACACTCATGTAGTATATTACCTAGTTCACACACTCATGTAGTATATTACCTAGTTCACACACTCATGTAGTATATTACCTTTTTCACACACTCATGTAGTATATTACCTAGTTCACACACCCATGTAGTATATTACCTTTTTCACACACTCATGTAGTATATTACCTAGTTCACACACTCATGTAGTATATTACCAAGTTCACACACCCATGTAGTATATTACCTAGTTCACACACTCA
This sequence comes from Megaustenia siamemsis, assembly GCA_032433765.1. Lineage (NCBI taxonomy): Eukaryota > Metazoa > Mollusca > Gastropoda > Stylommatophora > Ariophantidae > Megaustenia > Megaustenia siamemsis. The sequence continues at coordinate 6,116,449 of JAVIAB010000124.1, forward strand.
TGTAGTATATTACCAAGTTCACACACCCATGTAGTATATTACCAAGTTCACACACCCATGTAGTATATTACCTAGTTCACACACTCATGTAGTATATTACCTAGTTCACACACTCATGTAGTATATTACCACGTTCACACACTCATGTAGTATACTACCTAGTTCACACACCCATGTCGTATATTACCTAGTTCACACACTCATGTAGTATATTACATAGTTCACACACTCATGTAGTATTTACCTAGTTCACACACTCACGTAGTATATTACCTAGTTCACACACTCATGTAGTATATTACCTGGTTCACACACCCATGTAGTATATTACCTAGTTCACACACTCATGTAGTATATTACCTGGTTCACACGCTCATGTAGTATATTACCTAGTTCACACGCTCATGTAGTATATTACCTGGTTCACACACCCATGTAGTATATTACATAGTTAAGGACGGTCATTTATCATTTGCGGAAGTTAATTACTCGGGTAACTGGGGAATCATGGGATGGTAGCACACGCATCAAGCGACCCACTGAGGTTTGGAGAAGCTGGACTCATGGACTGCAGGTATCACAGAATGATTATCTGGATGAAGATTATTGATTATTTATGACTGAATGTTGGAGAGAACATAGCGCCTAACTGACAGCTGTATAGAGATCCAGAAGGTAGAGTAGATAGGGCACTTGTCAACCAAGACTTTCTATTGTACTCATCGAACCAGTTTCATTACAGTCAGGAATTACCTATATTCGTTCCACCACTTATCACGGCATTTCCCAAAATGCATCGGTAAATCCTGTTGACAAGTTCGCTCCGCGCACCTCCTAGTTGACTGCACAGGCGACAAATCCAAACCTCCTAAGTCGCCTCTTACGACACTCATGGCAGGTTATATGGTTCTACTCTTTCCTCCGTTCACTGTGGGGGCCCCCATAGCCACAAGAGGAAAAGACTAAGACTTGAACCGGTTGACTTCCGACAAGTTGGTGGACGGGGCGTAGTCGTTTCGTCGGCCACATTATGGTAAACGATTTTTCTTGGAACATATTGGCGATCTGATGTGTCGCTGACCATATCATGCACATTGATTATATAACACTACACACGAGGGTAAGCAAAACAACTCCCACATGTGCTGCCTTCGACAAAACATCTCCCACTAAAGGTGCCTTCGACAAAACAACTCCCACTAAAGGTGCCTTCGACAAAACAACTCCCACTAAAGGTGCCTTCGACAAAACAACTCCCACTAAAGGTGCCTTCGACAAAACAACTCCCACTAAAGGTGCCTTCGACAAAACAACTCCCACTAAAGGTGCCTTCGACAAAAGAATGCTCATCAAATGGCAGGTCAAGGTAACCAACTCAGACGTTTCTCACTATTCTAGACTTGCATCCAACTTGTGAAACCTTCATTCTAGACTTGCATCCATCTTGTGAAACCTTCATTATAGACTTGCATCCATCTTGTCAATCCTTCATTCTAGACTTGCATCCATCTTGTGAAACCTTCATTATAGACTTGCATCCATCTTGTCAATCCTTCATTCTAGACTTGCATCCATCTTGTGAAACCTTCATTATAGACTTGCATCCATCTTGTCAATCCTTCATTCTAGACTTGCATCCATCTTGTCAAACCTTCATTCTAGACTTGCATCCATCTTGTGAAACCTTCATTATAGACTTGCATCCATCTTGTCAATCCTTCATTCTAGACTGCATCCATCTTGTCAAACTTTCATTCTAGACTAGCATCCATCTTGTCAAACCTTCATTCTAGACTTGCATCCATCTTGTCAAACCTTCATTCTAGACTGCATCCATCTTGTTAAATCTTTATTCTAGACTAGCATCCATCTTGTCAAACCTTCATTCTAGACTAGCATCCATCTTGTCAAACCTTCATTCTAGCTTGCATCCATCTTGTCAAACCTTCACTATAGACTTGCATACATCTTGTCAAATCTTCATTCTAGACTTCCATCCATCTCGTCACATCTTCATTCTAGACTTGCATCCATCTTATCAAACCTTCATTATAGACTTGCATCCATCTTGTCAAATCTTTATTATAGACTTGCATCCATCTTGTCAAATCTTCATTCTAGACTTGCATCCATCTTGTCAAATCTTTATTATAGACTTGCATCCATCTTGTCAAATCTTCATTCTAGACTTGCATCCATCTTGTCAAATCTTCATTCTAGACTTGCATCCATCTTGTCAAATCTTTATTATAGACTTGCATCCATCTTGTCAAATCTTCATTCTAGACTTGCATCCATCTTGTCAAACCTTCATTCTAGACTTGCATCCATCTTGTCAAACCTTCATTCTAGACTTGCATCCCTCTTGTCAAACCTTCAAGTTGAAGACGATAGTCCAGGGACATGATATAGATATGAATAACGGCCGCATGTCCAGAGACATGATATAGATATGAATAACGGCCGCATGTCCAGAGACATGATATAGATATGAATAACGGCCGCATGTCCAGAGTCATGATATAGATATGAATATCGGTCGAATCCATAGGGACATTATTCATTCATCGTGGGCCGTCTCTGCACTGCAGTGTGGCTACCATGGAGCGTCATTCATTGGTTGACGTCTCCACATCGAAGGTTGGCTACCATGGAGCGTCATTCATTGGTTGAGTCTCCACATCGAAGGTTGGCTACCATGGAACGTCATTCATTGGTTGACGTCTCCACATCTAAGGTTGGCTACCATGGAACGTCATTCATTGGTTGACGTCTCCACATCTAAGGTTGGCTACCATGGAACGTCATTCATTGGTTGACGTCTCCACATCTAAGGTTGGCTACCATGGAACGTCATTCATTGGTTGACGTCTCCACATCTAAGGTTGGCTACCATGGAACGTCATTCATTGGTTGACGTCTCCACATCGAAGGTTGGCTACCATGGAACGTCATTCATTGGTTGACGTCTCCACATCGAAGGTTGGCTACCATGGAGCGTCATTCATTGGTTGACGTCTCCACATCGAAGGTTGGCTACCATGGAGCGTCATTCATTGGTTGACGTCTCCACATCGAAGGTTGACTACCATGAAGCGTTATTTCGCTCTGTTTCTTGCCTTGGTGGTGCATATTGTCATAGGTTACCTTGTTCATTTTTTGATGTTACTCGTCCATGTTAGTCTTGGTCTGCCTCTGCCTCTTTTACCTTGTATTTTACCTTCCTAGATTACTTTTAAGTAGGCTGCTGTTTCTTTTTTTATACGCCCCAAAAATCCCATTTATTTTGTTAGAATTGTGTTTAGTAGCCCTCTTTTCATATTTAGTTGTTTTAATGATTCATCAATTGTTTTCCTTTCTTCCCATCAAATTCTTCCTATTCTTCTATAATCCACATTTCAAAGGCCTCCATTTTGTTTGAGAAGATATTCCATTTGGCTATTCTTAGTTTTAATAAGGGCACGAAAAAGAAATGAATAACGGCCGCATGCCCAAATACATGTTGAGAGAGCAGATAACTCCTGCTCCAAGTCATTCAAATAGGATCACGCTTGGAGCAACCGTTTGTATTTTTTCTGTCGGGGCTGAAGTAGAAACTCAGATCAGAACACCTCGTGGCGATGCACTGGGCAAGCGGCCTTTTTCCCTGCCCTATAAGACACCCCCCCCCCGCCACCCGCTTGTCGGAAAGGTAGAGTTGCTTCATTCATTTATTCCCAAATAAATTCTGTTTGGGGAGCCTATAAATAAGAAGTGGGCTATATATGGACCATTTATAGAGATATAAATCTCTATTTCTGAGAGAATATTCTCCATTTAAGTACAAGATGGAACATTTACCAAAAGACGGTTGCACATGGACAACAAACATAAGGAAATGGAACAATAACAAGATGACTGATAAATCGCCAATAGTAACATCAGAAAGCGAAATGATAATCAATATTTGGTGTCACTGTGGCCTTTAACTGAAGGTTTGAGTCAAACGAGGACCATAACAGAGAGCATATATATGTGTGACATTGTATAGATGATAGCAGCCATGTTATGTTTGTCAGTCCTAGACGTTGTGACGTCACACTGACTTTAGTTGCATCAACATTCAAAGGTAGAAGCTACTGTTGTGGAATAGTTAGAGATTTATTTTCTTTGATCTCATTAACATATGAAACAACATATAGCTAACGTTGTGTTGCTCTCACCAACATTTGACACAACATACAGCTAATGTTGTGTTGCTCTCACCTACATATGAAACAACACACAGATAACGTTGTGTTCTCTCACCAACATATGAAATAACATACCCACAGCTTACGTTATGTTCTCTCACCAACATATAAAACAACATACCCACAGCTAACGTTATGTTAATCTCACCAACATATAAAACAACATACCCACAACTAACGTTATGTTAATCTCACCAACATATAAAACAACATATCCACAGCTAACGTTATGTTAATCTCACCAACATATAAAACAACATACCCACAACTAACGTTATGTTAATCTCACCAACATATAAAACAACATACCCACAGCTAACGTTATGTTAATCACACCAACATATAAAACAACATACCCACAGCTTACGTTATGTTAATATCACCAACATATGAAACAACACAAAGCTAACGTTGTGTTGCTCTCATCAACATATGAAATAACATACCTACAGCTAACGTATGTTCTCTCACCAACATATAAAACAACATGCCCACAGATAATGTTATGTTAATCTCACCAACATATGAAACAACATACCCACAACTAACGTTATGTTAATCTTACCAACATATGAAACAATATACCTACAGCTAACGTTATGTTACCAGGTAAGCATAAACGATGTCCCTTGACAGATCTCCCATTACGCCTCCTCATATTGTCTACATGTTTTCATCGCCACTGCTGCCTTAGACATACAATTATACCATACATAACTACTACAATAATTTCTAAGACATACAATTTTAACATAACTACTACAATACTTTCTAAGACATACAATTATAACATAACTACTACAATAATTTCTATGACATACAATTATAAGAAAACCACACCTATCTTGTCCGATATCTTGTTAGCAGACATAATCATAACAAACCCACGGTTTAACTTCTCTATTTTAGAAGTGGTGATCTCTGCAATATGTGCCATTTTGGCATGCAAGGTTTCTGCTTTTGAGATTATGGTTCTGCCCTATGTGCCGTCTTCGGCTCGAAAGGACAATAGATAGATATCTTGTTAGAGACACAATCATAACAAACCCACGGTTTAACTTCTCTGATATCTTGTTAGAGACACAATCATAACAAAACCATAGTTTAACTTCTCTGATATCTTGTTAGAGACACAATCATAACAAAACCATAGTTTAACTTCTCTGACATCTTGTTAGAGACACAATCATAACAAACCCACGGTTTCCCATGTAATGACACCAACAGAATGAGAGCGGCACGGCTCCGAGCTATTTCTGTGGGATCCTCAACATGCCAGGCGCAAGGTACGCTGCGTTTTATCATTTCCGAACGTGAGCTAAAAATATCTTGGAAATCTCGACTTGGAATCCCCGGACCCAGATTGTAAATCAGTCACTGGATGCTCTAGTGTCTTCCATACATGTTCTTCACAATGATATGTGGGCTTTCAGAACTTTTGATTTATGGTGTACACTGAAGTCTTCCCTTGTGGTTGCGTTTGACGATGCTAGAACTGATCATACGGTTCCTTCTTCACCCCTGGGAGACTGTACACTTGTGAGATATTATTAGAGACTAGTTTAGCCATGTTGAACCTACGAGACTGTACACTTGTGAGATATTATTTGAGACTAGTTTAGCCATGTTGAACCTAGGAGACTGTACACTTGTGAGATATTATTAGAGACTAGTTTAGCCATGTTGAACCTGGGAGACTGTACACTTGTGAGATATTATTAGAGACTAGTTTAGCCATGTTGAACCTAGGAGACTGTACACTTGTGAGATATTATTTGAGACTAGTTTAGCCATGTTGAACCTAGGAGACTGTACACTTGTGAGATATTATTAGAGACTAGTTTAGCCATGTTGAACCTAGGAGACTGTACACTTGTGAGATATTATTAGAGACTAGTTTAGCCATGTTGAACCTAGGAGACTGTACACTTGTGAGATATTATTAGAGACTAGTTTAGCCATGTTGAACCTAGGAGACTGTACACTTGTGAGATATTATTAGAGAATAGTTTAGCCATGTTGAACCTAGGAGACTGTACACTTGTGAGATATTATTAGAGAATAGTTTAGCCATGTTGAACCTGGGAGACTGTACACTTGTGAGATATTATTAGAGACTAGTTTAGCCATGTTGAACCTAGGAGACTGTACACTTGTGAGATATTATTAGAGAATAGTTTAGCCATGTTGAACCTAGGAGACTGTACACTTGTGAGATATTATTAGAGACTAGTTTAGCCATGTTGAACCTAGGAGACTGTACACTTGTGAGATATTATTAGAGACTAGTTTAGCCATGTTGAACCTAGGAGACTGTACACTTGTGAGATATTATTAGAGACTAGTTTAGCCATGTTGAACCTAGGAGACTGTACACTTGTGAGATATTATTAGAGACTAGTTTAGCCATGTTGAACCTAGGAGACTGTACACTTGTGAGATATTATTAGAGACTAGTTTAGCCATGTTGAACCTATTTTAGGTTGTTTCAGATTTTTCTTTTCTCGTTTCCCCTAAAGTACAGTTTTGTTATTGTAGATGTCAACTTACAAAGAGATTTACGACGTTTTAACTTCCGTCCTTGCGTATCCGACTTTGTCACAGAATTTGCAGACAAACCGTGCCTTCCCGTGTTTATCTTTGCTCGTGTTTGATTACTCATGTCCAACATATGACGAACAAAGAAGAAGGTTCTTGTGGCCATCACCGGTACCGTGTCGGGACAAGCTGCTTGGTGACCTGACTAGACATGAGCTGTCGAAGGCTTGCTTCCAACCAATTAGTAGTGACGTCTAGAGATGTACGAAGATGAAGGAGAAAAAGAGAAAGGAGAGAAGAGAAAGAGGAAGAAGATGAAGAGAAAGAGGAAGAAAATATTTAACTATTGCAGGTAGTTTTTGAAATCAATATGTGGAAGTTCAGCAAAGTTTTTTTGTGAACTATGGTTATTTAATAATAAATTCGAGGAAAACGATAGCGCCGACAGGACACACGCTGCTGAAACTAACTGGGAGTATTACATGACACGCCTTTTTTTGGAAATCCTAAAGGGAAGAGACAAAGAGGAAGACAAAAATATTCTTGGGGAAGATAGAGTAAGCAGAGATGAAGATAATAGTGAAGACATGGAATTATCTTAAAATAATGACAAGATACAAACGGCTTAGAAAGTGTTTGGTGGAGACTTATGTTCCACAGAGAGCTGAAAGTGTTTGTTGAAAACCTATGTTCCACAGAGAGCTGAAAGTGTTTGTTAAAGATCTATGTTCCACATGGAGCTGAAAAGAAGAAGATGAATGTTCTCTAATGTTGACACAATAATCATCTATACATGAGCAAATACAAGCAACACAATTTGTGAGCGTGTCAGTTGATCTTCTGTTACAGATTTGTTATCATGAAGAGAAGAACAAAGAATTCCCGTAGACCCAACAAGTTGTGGCAACAAGATATGTGGCAACAAGTTGTGGCAACAAGATATGTGGCAACAAGTTGTGGCAACAAGATATGTGGCAACAAGATATGTGGCAACAAGTTGTGGCAACAAGATATGTGGCAACAAGATATGTGGCAACAAGATATGTGGCAACAAGATATGTGGCAAACAAGATATGTGGCAACACGTTGTGGCAACAAGATATGTGGCAACAAGATATGTGGCAACAAGGTATGTGGCAACAAGATATGTGGCAACAAGTTGTGGCAACAAGATATGTGGCAACAAGATATGTGGCAACAAGATATGTGGCAACAAGATATGTGGCAACAAGATATGTGGCAACAAGATATGTGGCGCGAACTGCCAGACAAGAACTGATTACCAAGTGTACACTAAATGTGGCTTCGGAAACAGCAAAATGTTTCTCAGAAAACAAACAAATAATACTAAACACAAATGTTTCTGAGAAAACAAACAAATAATACTAAACACAAATGTTTCTGAGAAAACAAACAATAATACTAAACACAAATGTTTCTGAGAAAGGCCATTGCTGTCATGTTGAGTGGCGTTACAGCGACCCTTGCACCTTGAGACCGTCATTTCAGCGACTCGGGCGTGTCTGTTACTTGTGATGGAAATTGGTTCAATTATCGTCGGAGTGTTGACTCGGATATGTTTAGTACAGGGGGACGGGTCGGGGGTGGGGGAGGGGACTGAACAAAGTCTCTTGCACTTTCACCTGCATCACCAAGCCAGTGTGTTACAGCTTCACCACTTATGCTCTCGATACGTACAAAAAAAGCAAAGAAATTGAAATTACAAAGAGGAAAAGGAGGGAGTGGGGGCTGGGATGTCTAAAGCAGCAGTGGTCTACTGAAGGTTGACCGATGGCCGGATCCAGGCTAGGACCAGAGAGACAAACTTTACGGTATCATCAAAAACTACATAATGTGATTTAGTCATCAATAAATAACGTCTCCACATTGACGGCATATGTTATCAATTGTAACAGGACAATGACTTATTTATTTCAAAATTACCGTTCTATTTTTTTTTTTAATCGGCTGGTACTTTGGCTTTCATTTATAGACGTTGAATAAAAAGTCAGGAGCCCCGTCACGCCAAGTGGCGTATAGGGAATTTGGTGTTAGTGAACATCATTTGTATAGACCTTCGACACAGGATTTTTGGGGTAAAGTGGTCGGTATTACGTCCGTGCCCTTTTACTTTCCCAGAAAAAGATCCGATACCCATTTAAGGCTGGGTGGACCCGGAAGGCGTCGATTAGGATCGAACCGGACCTCTTGACTTCTGTAGTAAAGGTAAAGTACGAGACTTGAACCGGCGGAGTTTCCACCCATATGTGCTTGGCTGCCTATCTTAGCACGCGAGTTTCCACCCATATGTGCTTGGCTGCCTATCTTAGCACGCGAGTTTCCACCCATATGTGCTTGGCTGCCTATCTTAGCACGCGAGTTTCCACCCATATGTGCTTGGCTGCCTATCTTAGCACGCGAGTTTCCACCCATATGTGCTCGGCCGCCTATCTTAGCCGCGAGTTTTCCACCCATATGTGCTTGGCTGCCTATCTTAGCACGCGAGTTTCCACCCATATGTGCTTGGGCTGCCTATCTTAGCACGCGAGTTTCCACCCATATGTGCTTGGCTGCCTATCTTAGCACGCGAGTTTCCACCCATATGTGCTTGGCCGCCTATCTTAGCACGCGAGTTTCCACCCATATGTGCTTGGCTGCCTATCTTAGCACGCGAGTTTCCACCCATATGTGCTCGGCTGTCTATCTTAGCACGCGAGTTTCCACCCATATGTGCTCGGCCGCCTATCTTAGCACGCGAGTTTCCACCCATATGTGCTTGGCTGTCTATCTTAGCACGCGAGTTTCCACCCCATATGTGCTTGGCTGCCTATCTTAGCACGCGAATTTCCACCCATATGTGTTTGGCTGCCTATCTTAGCACGCGTGTTTCCACCCATATGTGCTTGGCTGCCTATCTTAGCACGCGAGTTTCCACCTATATGTGCTTGGCTGTCTATCTTAGCACGCGAGTTTCCACCCATATGTGCTTGGCTGCCTATCTTAGCACGCGAGTTTCCACCCATATGTGCTTGGCTGTCTATCTTAGCACGCGAGTTTCCACCCATATGTGCTTGGCTGCCTATCTTAGCACGCGAGTTTCCACCCATATGTGCTTGGCTGCCTATCTTAGCACGCGAGTTTCCACCCATATGTGCTTGGCTGCCTATCTTAGCACGCGAGTTTCCACCCATATGTGCTTGGCTGCCTATCTTAGCACGCGAGTTTCCACCCATATGTGCTTGGCTGCCTATCTTAGCACGCGAGTTTCCACCCATATGTGCTTGGCTGCCTATTTAGCACGCGAGTTTCCACCCATATGTGCTTGGCTGCCTATCTTAGCACGCGAGTTTCCACCCATATGTGCTTGGCTGCCTATCTTAGCACGCGAGTTTCCACCCATATGTGCTTGGCTGTCTATCTTAGCACGCGAGTTTCCACCCATATGTGCTTGGCTGTCTATCTTAGCACGCGAGTTTCCACCCATATGTGCTTGGCTGTCTATCTTAGCACGCGAGTTTCCACCCATATGTGCTTGGCTGCCTATCTTAGCACGCGAGTTTCCACCCATATGTGCTTGGCTGTCTATCTTAGCACGCGAGTTTCCACCCATATGTTGCTTGGCTGCCTATCTTAGCACGCGAGTTTCCACCCATATGTGCTTGGCTGCCTATCTTAGCACGCGAGTTTACACCCATATGTGCTTGGCTGTCTATCTTAGCACGCGAGTTTCCACCCATATGTGCTCGGCCGCCTATCTTAGCACGCGAGTTTCCACCCATATGTGCTTGGCTGTCTATCTTAGCACGCGAGTTTCCACCCATATGTGCTCGGCCGCCTATCTTAGCACGCGAGTTTCCACCCATATGTGCTTGGCTGTCTATCTTAGCACGCGAGTTTCCACCCATATGTGCTTGGCTGTCTATCTTAGCACGCGAGTTTCCACCCATATGTGCTCGGCCGCCTATCTTAGCACGCGAGTTTACACCATATGTGCTTGGCTGTCTATCTTAGCACGCGAGTTTCCACCCATATGTGCTTGGCTGTCTATCTTAGCACGCGAGTTTCCACCCATATGTGCTCGGCCGCCTATCTTAGCACGCGAGTTTCCACCCATATGTGCTTGGCTGTCTATCTTAGCACGCGAGTTTCCACCCATATGTGCTCGGCCGCCTATCTTAGCACGCGAGTTTCCACCCATATGTGCTTGGCTGTCTATCTTAGCACGCGAGTTTCCACCCATATGTGCTCGGCCGCCTATCTTAGCACGCGAGTTTCCACCCATATGTGCTCGGCCGCCTATCTTAGCACGCGAGTTTCCACCCATATGTGCTCGGCTGCCTATCTTAGCACGCGAGTTTCCACCCATATGTGCTTGGCTGCCTATCTAGAAATGTTCGGAGACTTCTGGATAGTGTCGCCTCAAGCATCGAAACTCACGATACGAGGTGAAATTCCTCACCTTCCCAAGGTAATACCCTGGTACCCATTTCTGCCAACGGCTGGGTTGACCATGGGGGTATTTTTTTTTTTCCAACCACGAGTACAATTCACACTGCTCCCAGCGGAATCGAACACGGGTTGTCCGAAACGTCGGTAGTCCAGTCGGGTGGTTTTCATAACTAGGCTACCGAGGCCCCCAGTACTTCTGTAGTGACGTTCACTAACCACTGAACTTATAGATATGCATGATTAAATCTATGTCGATAGAAGTGAGAAAGAGTTCATCGTTGCTATATAGAGTCAATTGTGTCCTATGGAAGCGAATCATGGACAGTAAACAAACAAATAAAAAGACGATTAGATGCCACAGAGATGGGATTTCTCAGAAGAATGTTGAAAGTTTCCCAAGGACAGCTAAAAAGACCAACGAGGAAATTCTCAAAGAGGCCAACACAAAAGGGAGCTCCTAAAAACATAAGAAAGAAATAATCAACATTTTTTCGGGCACATCATGAGAAAAGGAAAGTTGGAATACTTGGTTACAAGAGGCAAAATACAAGGAAAAGCTCGGACAACAAAGAGAGAAAATACTGGATAGCTTTGTGTCATAGCATGGAAAACAGTTAACAAAAGAAATGATACGATTCACGGTGGATAGAAGATTGTGGAAGGACATGATCGCCTACACCAATCGGTATAGCATATGATGATGCTGATTTTAGCAATTGATATGGACGCTTCAAGAAAAATAGAGTGACAGGCCGTTACCTTCGCCCGTCTTTCTAGGCGTGTCTGGCAAAACAGTAAGCTGACAATTAAAACAAAGGCCGCAGTTTACAATGCCTGCATCCATTTGAATCCAACTGTATGGCAGCGAATCATGACAGCTTATGTAAAACAGGTGATAGGGATGTTTATGCATTTCGTATTCGATGTCTGTGCCGTATTCTTGTTATTACCAGGAAGTTATAAAATGTGGGTCCTCACTCACACAGGCCTCACGCACATCTACACGCTGCTCAAACAACGTAGGTTACGTTGGCTTAGCCACTTACACCGTATGGAAGATGGCCGCTTACCAACAAATATATTATATGGACATTAGCAGATGACAAAAGAACTAGGGGCGCCCAAAAACTGGGATTTATAGACTGTGTAAACGTGACATGAAGACTCGAACCTAAACCCTGCAGCCTGGAAGACATAGCTTCAAACTGGAATCTTGAAACACACTCTAATGCTGGAACTCAAGTAAGAAGCACACAGATTCATAGTTAAATCGAATACACCGTGAAGGGAAAGATAACATTTCTAGACGCGCTGCAAATCCATTGTCAACATGACTGACGGAGGCTACAACTAAGTAGTAGCAGTAATAATCACAAAAATAGTTAATAATAATAATAGAAATATAAATAATAGCTATAACAATACAGACATTACAACCATAGAAAGATAATAACAGTGTAAAGAGGAGGTGAATTTAGTCAGCTGGTGAGGTAAGCGTTGATACCATAAGGAGTAAGCATGCCCTAGTGAAACATTAGCACTTCCGCTTAAAGGGAGCCTAATCTACATTCGATCGTACACTATATGTCGTCTTGACATTCTGAAACATAATCTACCGCAATAACGCTTAGTATATATAACATGAAGTCCATCTAACTTTCATAAAATTACCCAAAAAATGCTAGGCCCGTCTAACATGAGAAAATGATGCAAATGTTGCACGGCCCGACTTACTTCGAAAGAACAACTTTCATATTGTGAAACCGAAAATATTTTGTCAAATTACTCCCCCAGTAGGGAAACCTTGATTTTCTCTGAAATAATTACTCTCACAGTTTGGTACTTCTGATCACTTTGACCAAATTAACTCTACAGCACGTAGACCCAGAGACCAAGATTACTATGACCAAGTTACTCTCATACCATGGATACCCTGATCACTTTGACCAAATTAACTTCTACAGCACGTAGACCCAGAGACCAAGATTACTATGACCAAGTTACTCTCATACCATGGATACCCTGATTACTTTGACAAAATTAACTTCTACAGTACGTAGACCCAGAGGCCAAGATTACTATGACCAAGTTACTCTCATACCATGGATACCCTGATTACTTTGACCAAATTAACTTCTACAGTACGTAGACCCAGAGGCCAAGATTACTATGACCAAGTTACTCTCATACCATGGATAACCCTGATTACTTTGACCAAATTACTGTCACACCATAATAACCCAGAATACTATGATCTAATTACTCTCAAAACACAATAACCCAGATTACCTTGACCAAATTACTCTCATATCATAACCCAGATTACTCTGACTAAATACTCTCATACTATGATAACCCAGATTACTATGACCAAATTACTCTCAGGAAATGGAAACCCAGATTACCTTGACCCATTTACTCTCATACTATGATAACCCAGATTACCTTGACCCAATTACTCTCATACTATGATAACCCAGATTACCTTGACCCAATTACTCTCATACTATGATAACCCAGATTACCTTGACCCAATTACTCTCATACTATGATAACCCAGATTACCTTGACCCAATTACTCTCATACTATGATAACCCAGATTACCTTGACCCAATTACTCTCATACTATGATAACCCAGATTACCTTGACCCAATTACTCTCATACTATGATAACCCAGATTACATTGACCCAATTACTCTCATACTATGATAACCCAGATTACATTGACCCAATTACTCTCATACTATGATAACCCAGATTACATTGACCCAATTACTCTCATACTATGATAACCCAGATTACCTTGACCCAATTACTCTCATACTATGATAACCCAGATTACCTTGACCCAATTACTCTCATACTATGATAACCCAGATTACCTTGACCCAATTACTCTCATACTATGATAACCCAGATTACCTTGACCCAATTACTCTCATACTATGGTAACCCAGATTACCTTGACCCAATTACTCTCATACTATGATAACCCAGATCACCTTGACCCAATTACTCTCATACTATGATAACCCAGATTACCTTGACCCAATTACTCTCATACTATGATAACCCAGACTTCAAGATAAAGAGCCGGGAGTAGATCTATCTATCTATTGACCTTTCGAGCCGTAACCGGCCCATAGGGCGTAGACCAAGATACACCTTCTCCTATATGAATTTTTTGTTCTAGCAGTTTTCTTTTAAAGATATTTTATCAAATCTCGCCATCTGTCTCTGTTCTGTGCAAGCAGTTCTATCTCATTGAGGGAGCCGATTCCTGCTGCTCTTGCCTCTCTCATCAATGTTCTTCTCAGTGTCTCCCTGGGTCTTCCTCTTTTCTTTTACCTGTTGTTTCCCATATGAGAGCTGCTTTGCTATTCGATTATTATCCCTTCTCATCACATGTCCAACGTATGACCATCGTCTTTTCTTTATTACTGAAGATATTAGTGGTTGATTGGCGATTGGGAGTAGATGGAACGCTTTAATTGAAGACGCAGAACCCACCGACGAGTGGTACACGTTCTGGTCTGAACTAATCCATCCCCACTTCATGGGTTCAATGCTTCTCTGTCTGAACTAATCCATCCCCACTTCATGGGTTCAATGCTTCTCTGTCTGAACTAATCCATCCCCACTTCATGGGTTCAATGCTTCTCTGTCTGAACTAATCCATCCCCACTTCATGGGTTCAATGCTTCTCTGACTGAACTAATCCATCCCACTTCATGGGTTCAATGCTTCTCTGTCTGAACTAATCCATCCCCACTTCATGGGTTCATTGCTTCTCTGTCTGAACTAATCCATCCCCACTTCATGGGTTCATTGCTTCTCTGTCTGAACTAATCCATCCCCACTTCATGGGTTCAATGCTTCTCTGACTGAACTAATCCATCCCCACTTCATGGGTTAATTGCTTCTCTGTCTGAACTAATGCATCCCCACTTCATGGGTTAATTGCTTCTCTGTCTGAACTAATCCATCCCCACTTCATGGGTTCAATGCTTCTCTGTCTGAACTAATCCATCCCCACTTCATGGTTAAATGCTTCTCTGTCTGTACTAATCCATCCCCACTTCATGGGTTCAATGCTTCTCTGTCTGAACTAATCCATCCCCACTTCATGGGTTCAATGCTTCTCTGTCTGGACTAATCCATCCCCACTTCATGGGTTCAATGCTTCTCTGTCTGAACTAATCCATCCCCACTTCATGGGTTCAATGCTTCTCTGTCTGAACTAATGCATCCCCACTTCATGGGTTCATTGCTTCTCTGTCTGAACTAATCCATCCCACTTCATGGGTTCAATGCTTCTCTGACTGAACTAATCCATCCCCACTTCATGGGTTAATTGCTTCTCTGTCTGAACTAATGCATCCCCCTTCATGGGTTAATTGCTTCTCTGTCTGAACTAATCCATCCCCACTTCATGGGTTCAATGCTTCTCTGTCTGAACTAATCCATCCCACTTCATGGGTTCAATGCTTCTCTGTCTGAACTAATCCATCCCCACTTCATGGGTTCAATGCTTCTCTGTCTGAACTAATCCATCCCCACTTCATGGGTTCATTGCTTCTCTGTCTGAACTAATCCATCCCCACTTCATGGGTTCATTGCTTCTCTGTCTTAACTAATCCATCCCCACTTCATGGGTTAAATGCTTCTCTGTCTGAACTAATCCATCCCCACTTCATGGGTTCAATGCTTCTCTGTCTGAACTAATCCATCCCCACTTCATGGGTTCAATGCTTCTCTGTCTGAACTAATCCATCCCCACTTCATGGGTTCATTGCTTCTCTGTCTGAACTAATCCATCCCCACTTCATGGGTTCAATGCTTCTCTGTCTGAACTAATCCATCCCCACTTCATGGGTTCAATGCTTCTCTGTCTTTTCTTCTCTCTCTGTCCTCTATCAAACAGGCAGGTGGTGCTCCAGAGCTCCGAAGACCAGGCCACCTATGAGAGAGACAACTCTACACAAAGCTCGGGCAGATGGTGCTCGTAAACCCGGGAGGGCCGACCATCTAAGGGCAGAATCCCCCTACAGAAAAGACAATCTGCTGCCTTGCAGGAAGATTGGGACAATCAAAGGCTAAGGAAAGCAAACCCGAATAAAATGCTCGCAGAAATCGGATGCACTGGGCCATTGGCACAGACATAGTGGAACGTTGTAACATGTACGCAGTCAGTTTGGATCAAACGGACTTTAGTTATGGTAAAGGATATTTAACATATACTGTCCTAATGACAAATTGCTCAAACTGGAGTCAATGGAAATAACACCATCACAGTGTCTGGTAGTTGGAGACTTCAACAGCCACTCTGAAAGATGGGGATATAAGGAAACCAAACCTCTTCGAGATGAACAAGTAGAAGAATGGGAAATAACCTATTGCTCATAAACTCTAGAAAGGACCCGATCCCCAACCTTGTACTCGAGAAGATGGAAAAACAACATCAACTCCCGACCTAGCATTCGCAACAGGAGACATATCCAACAAAATAGCCAGAATAGTACTGAACCAACTTGGCGACAGTGACCACAGACCAGTCAAACTTTCAGTGGATCTTGCTCACAAATAGGAGATGCAAATACCACTTCCCGCTGGAACTATACGAGGGCAGACTGGGAGTTTGCCTAGATCACCAATGCATACACTGCGCCTATCAACACCATGGAAAGAAAGTCAATAACATGATAGAGGAGTTAACAAAGGGAATCCTGAGAGCTGCTAAAGAATCAATTCTTAGAGGAGCAAGAAGAAACTTCAAACCATACTGGAGCACGGAAATACAAACTAGAAGAGGAACTGAACTCTGCCAAAGAACTAGCTGAAACATCATAAAGCTATGAGAAAAAACATAGCCTATAAAGCAGCCTCTGCCAAATACAGAAGGGAGGTCAAGATATCAGCAAGACAGAACTGGAAAGACAAAACAGAGAGCCTCAATCTAGACAAAAATGGACACAAACTCTGGAACTTGCGAAAGCTCTGAGCGATGAAAATAACTGCCAACCTTCAATAACACTAGCACACAATCAGAGCATCCACACAGGCATAAGGGCAGCAAACATACTTACAGAAACTTACAAAAACATTTAGTAGAATAAACGTTCCAAAATACCAACAAAAAGCTGCAAGAAAGGAAAACCTAGATGCAAACACATGCCTTTAGCACTAGAAGAACACCAGACGACCATCTTTTACACAACAGAACTAGACGTAGCCCTCAAGGATTGAAACTCAAGAGTCCCCTGGAAAAGTTGGAATCACCAACGAAGTGCTCATAAATTGGGACAGAAAACCAAGGGTCAGCTTCTAAGGATAATAAATGCCAGCTGGAAGAGAGGTCATGTGCCAGCAACATGGAAAGAAGCCATTATGGTGCCCATCCTCAAACATGGGAAAGACCCACAGGACCCAAGTAGCTATAGACCATTTAGCCTACTAAGCTGCCTGAGTAAACTCATGGAAAGGCTGGTTAACAGAAGACGTATGTGGCATTTGAGACAAACAACAAATCGTACCACAACAAAGTGGCTTCCGTCAGCACAGATCACTGAAGACCTGGTCACCTACATCGCACAGGAAATAGAGGATGCTCTACAAGAAAAGAAACACACACTGGCAGTGTGGGTTGACATGGAGAAGGCTTTTGATAGGGTATAGAGAGAAGGATTAAAGAACAAGCTTCTCAGACTTGGCATCCAAAGCCGTTTATTAATTGGGTCTCTCAATCCCTTTAGGATAGAACGGCCAGAGTACAAGTTCAGGTCAACTAAGTAAGAAGATCTCAATCGAACAAGGTGGAGTCTTGTCCCTAACACTCTTTTTAATTTTCATAAATGACATCGTCATGGACATTCCACCCAATACACTCAGCAATATACGCAGACGACCTGGCGATATGGGCACGTGAAGAATCTATGTCAGGCGGCTAGCTCCAGAATGCAAGATGCCCTAGGAAAACTTCAAAATTGACGAACACCTGGCTACTACCAATTAACGAAAAAAAAAAAAAACAACCGCATACACAATTTTTAGCCTATCAAGAAACACACTCGCTAAAAAATTTAAAGATAAAAGACCATACACTTCCTGTTGACCAAAACCAAACTTATATTGGAGTCACCATGGATCGCAGAAGGACATGGATAAATCAGATAGACAGAGAGCAATCAAATGAGTCAGAAACAAACAGATATATGAAGAAATTGGCAGGAACGGACTGGGGAGCAGACAGCAATATCTTAAAACGACTATACGTAGGAAGAGTAAGACCAGTCTAGAGTATGGGGTCACAGCCTGGGCTACAGCTTCCAAATCACAGCTTAGCAAAACTAACACAAAACCAGGCTGCCCGTATCATAACTGTTGCTATGAAATCTACAACCTATCGGGACTCTCTAGAAACAGTAACAGGTTTTTACAACCCTCAGAAGACAGACGGAAAACTAAAGTAATGAAACAAGCGGAGAAATATAAAAGGCTCCCTAGCAACACATGCACCAAAGAATACTGGTTTCGGAAAAGGAAAACTACTGAGAAGCGAAGCAACTTCGATGTAATCTCCAAAGAACAGGCTATTAGTGACCCAGTACTATCCCAAACAATGCCGAAGCCCATAAGCTCATCTGATATTGGTTTATTGGTTATTGGTTATGAAGCCTCGGTATCACAGCAAACGAATTAAATCCATAATTGCTCAACAGCCCGTGCCACTGGAATCATCCGAATTACTAATTCATCTCTCCAAACAAAGAAGGTAACTGTAGTCCCCATCGTAGCAGTCTCAGCACACGCCAAAAAGACATAAGGCGAAATCGTGCAGAAAGTGAACACAGCCAACGGTCTCCTGTGATACGATATCATCATTCATCGTAAACAAGCGGGATATCGAACAGGATCAAACGGATGAGACACACAGCTCAGCTCACGGTGTGCACAGAGCACTTAACTCAGTAGCTCCTGCAACAAGCCGGACTTGGAATATGGAAACTGCAAGGAGGAACACTTTTCAGACATAGCCTTCAATGGTTACCTGCCGCCTATCCACCATATACCATGGGGTTCACGTCCTCCCGAAAATGATGATCGCACAGCACTTGATGATGTTAGGCCATCGTTGATGACTCCAATTCCAACATATAGACACACAGTGGTGGTAAGTTATCATTTCCAATCCAACAGAAGCCACCTGACCTGTAGTTAGTAAAACCCAGAGCGAATATGATTTGTGACCTTCACTGATTCACTCTTAGATGTGAATGTGTTAGTTTACACAAGAGAAGTTTTCAACTACAGTGATCCATTTAAGGCAATTCTGTGATAGCAAGGCAAGTCTCCTTTATAGCAGCAGAACTTGATGTTCTCCGCTCCCTTCTTGTAGCTGCCGCCACACGATTCTCATTAAACTTGGACATCATTCAAGAACAATGTCAGATTAACATTCCATAGATTTGGCTCTGCTGATGAAATGCTTGGTGCACAGTTTGTATCAATCATACTGGAGGCTCCTGGTCTGTGATCATTAATATCACAGACGGCACATGATGTTATAATATTCAGTGTTTTCTTTCTGGGGTGTAAATATGTGGCACACACATGGAGAGTGGTTTGTGGTCACAGTAATCCCATTAAAGGCAATTCTAGGGTAACATGGCATAGCTGTTTCAGAACAGCATAATCCTATGATGTTTTCTGTGTTCGCTATAAAGCTGCTGCTGCTACACAATCCTGACCAATTATAGGTGTGGACATTATTCACTTGCAATGACAAACTGCTTTGTTTACATTATAAACTCTGGAAGCGAATCATTTATGGGACTAATAGTACAATTTATTCTTCCATCGGGGATATCTTCATTGAGTCCCCAAAAAAGTCTTTAGTTAAAAAGCACATATGCTTTTGAGTAAACACACAATGAGCCCACTTCATAGATTCAAAATGATCCTTGCCAATGCCATCCGTTTGCACAAGTTAGGTCCTTAGCTACCAAACGTCCGAAACGAAGCCATCGAATTAACGACTTTATCTACAGCGAAGGTTAACGAACTGTGAACAAACATTTATGTTCAAACCCTTGAAACATTTCAAAAATCTGCCAACTCGCTGCAATAACATATATCGTGTTGTTCAATGTAAACATTGCTTAGTCCATAGCTCGAATATAAATAAGCTGCCATTTTGGTGCGTTCCATGACGTCATCTGATATGACTCCCCATGAGAAACACAAAATACCAGAACTTAAGAAGACATAATAGGAATCATGAAAAAGGCACCAATCAGACACAGACACAAAGCAGAAAAACACATAAACGACAACTACCACAGGACTACTGGTCTCACATATACAAGGATGGCTCTGCTACAAACGTCACCAGAAATGGAGGGGGAGGTGTGTTTCTTGATGCTGAATAACCAGGAAGAGATCACCAAGTCAATAGCTACTGGTAAATTCTCAAACTATAAAACAGGAAACTGAAGCCATCAAAGACGCTGCAAAACTGGCTATCCAACACAAAAATAACATATACAAGAAATTGGTGATACTGACCGATGCACTGTCAGTCCTAACAGCTCTAAAAAAAAAAACCACAGGAACAGTGAGCTAGATGACTTGAGAACAACCTTAGACTAACTGTGCAATAACTTCCAGAGAGTGGTCATCCAGTGGATACCATCACACTGTAATATCGCGGAAACTAACGCTTCTGGTCAGCTATGATGAAGCCAAATTCATCATCAAAGCCAGTTTCATGAAAAATGGAAACGAGAACACCCAAAGTATAACGAGAGGGACGGATACCACCAACTATCAAGGAGGGATCAAGTCATCATACTTCGCCTACGTACAGGCCACAACAGAATGAGAAGCCAAATGTTCACCAAACTCAAATAGGAACTACCAGCCAATGCCATTGTAACCTGAATAACATGACAAGAAAACATGTTCTACAGGATTGCCCCCAGTACACAGACCTGAGGAGGACAATGTGGTCCACACCCACCTCCCTGGAAGAGAAACTATATGGAGCAACCAAATCACTGAAACAGACAGCTGACGTCATGAGAGAGACCGGAGTCCTAGTCTGAATGACGTCATGATCGATGAAGAAGAAGATACCATGATAACCCGGATTACTTTGGCCAAATTACCCTTACACCATGATAACCCGGATTACTTTGGCCAAATTACCCTTACACCATGATAACCCGGATTACTTTGGCCAAATTACCCTTACACCATGATACTCAGTGGTTAGTGAACTGGACTACAAAGGACAAGGGGTAGGGTTCGATCCCAACCGACGGCTTCCGGGTTCACCCAGCCTTAAATGGGTACCGGATTTTTTTCTGGGAAAGTGAAGCGGCACGGGCATAATACGGACCACATTACCCCAAAAATCATGTGCTGAAGGTCTGTAAAATTTATGGTCACTAACACCATATTCCCTATACGCCACTTGGCGTGACGGGGGTACTTTACTTTTTTATGATAACCAGGATTACTTTGGCCAAATTACCCTTACACCATGATAACCCGGATTACTTTGGCCAAATTACCCTTACACCATGATAACCTAGATTACTTTGGCCAAATTACTAAACTGAGTTGTGAATTAAGTGCTGTTAGCTGAGTCTTGAGTGTTGAGAGTTGAGAGTTGTGAATTGAGAGTTTTGAGTTGTAAGTTGAGAGTTAAGACTTGTGAGTTTAGAGTTTAGTTTTGTTTGTTAAAAGATGAGTTTTTAATGTTAAACGTTGAGTGTTAAACGTTGAGTGTTAAACGTTGAGTGTTAAACGTTGAGTGCTGAGAGTTGATCACGAAGGAAGCTATTTCCCTGAATACTCCATTATCCTCACATTGAAACGAACCAACAACATGCTCTACTCTACTGTTTGCTCAGGCAAACTTTCCCTGACTGTGTGCCTGCCATCCTGTTGACATTCGGACACGCCACTGCCAGCACTAGGAGCGGGTGCTGTGAGCGCGTGTGTGGGGCTGGCACGCGCACTCAATCAGCTAGCCTCCTGGAAAAGCCTGGGTCTGATGTGATAAGCGATCACGCCGCAGATAAGACCCCGCTGACTTCTTTTGCCTGGCCAAAAAAATTATAATTTATATCCATTTCTAGATTCCCCGAGGCGGGGGGAGGGAGTGAGAATTGTGGAAAACCTCCAGACAAACGAAGAAAAATAGAAAACAGAAGTTAATGCTAGAAATATCAGAGATAAAAAGATTCTCAAATGGGTGGCCTTAGTCTTTGAATATAAGGGGAAATAAGCGAGACGCAGAAATAGAGAGACGAATGCGAAGATATTTGTGGAGGTAAAACGAGAACTGACGAATGTATCGTACCGAAATACCTGACCTGAACATTTTGCTCATTTTTACAAGCATGTGGAAGTGAAACTCTGCATTTGGGAGCAGGCAAAGCAGGCGATTTATCAGAAACGTTAGAAATACATGGAACTTGTGAGAAGATGTCTCGAGCAGGAGTCAGGCGAAATCCTATCTACGAACAGGGGAGTTTGAGGGGGGGGGGGGGAATAGAAGGAGTCAAAGAAGGTGCAGATCTGCCAAACTGGTATAAAGTAGGTTCTAAAGGAGTCAGGTAGTACAAAGGTCCTACAAAGGTCCTTACAAAGGTCCTTACAAAGGTCCTTACAAAGGTCAGTTACAAAGGTCTCAACATTGGGAAGAGGTGCAAGCCCAGTTGCTGTAGAGACAGATACAGTCGTTGGGAGAGCCAGTTGAACTTTCGGAGTTGAAACTTTGGTTCATTCCTAAGGGGACTGGTTGGTTTCGAGGCAAGACGCCGGCCTCGAGGCAGAGAGGTTGTGAGTTCAAATCCCGGCTGCACCAGTTGGGATTTTTTATTTGTGATTTCTCTCTGCGGCAACCAACCCTGGTCTCAGCAGCGAGACCTGACTTTCAAACGTCAATTACTCATCGACGGAAAAAAATATGAGTATTTCCGAAGACGGAGTTATATCGCCTGTGCGGCGAGGGACCCCTGTGCACACGGCTGTCAGGAATAAAACAGATTAACACGCAAAATTCAGTTCCTAGTCTCTAAGGACTTCGTCAGAAGAAAAGCTGACGAACCAAAAAAAAAAAAAAAAACAAAAAAAAAAAAAAAAAAAAAAAAACAAGTTCCGTTGGTAGAGCCAGTTGAAGACCTTTAACAGCTGAGACGTTGATGCATTGCTGCCAATGTTGCTACAATGACCTTAGTGCAACCCGGAAGGTATGAGTAAAGGTATCACGGTGAGAGGTAAGCACTTTACGATGGGCTGTCGAAGTAATGAGAATTACGCACGTCACACACATTACAGCTATCAACATTATCGTTACCATCATCATCATCATTCTTTCTGGGCGAGTACATGTTACATAAGTGTCGCCCACCATAAGTCCGCATTATAGGCGAATTTCTCAGCCTTATTAAGATATTCGATGCCTGCTGTTCTTGGCACTCTTGTCAATGATTATTATATTATATACTCTACGCAGCGAAACACGAAAAGAAACAAAAGTTGGCACGCTCAATGCAGCTCTAAAAGTATACACCGTATATAACCATCAACATCCATTACATACAACAATCAATATTCAGCTCATACAATCATCAAAATCCAAACTATACAAGAATCAACTGCCACCACATACATCCATCAACCTCTGCCGCATACAACCATCAATATCCACCACAAACAATCCATCAATATGTACCAGAACAGCACCATCAACACTCACACAACAACACCATCAACACTCACACAACAACACCTTCAACACTCACACAACAACACCATCAACACTCACACAACAACACCTTCAACACTCACACAACACCATCAACACTCACACAACAATACCAACACTCACACAGCAACACCATCAACACTCACACAACAACACCATCAACACTCACACAACAACACCAACACACACACAGCAACACCATCAACACTCACACAACAACACCATCAACACTCACACAACAACACCAACACTCACACAACAACACCATCAACACTCACACAACAACATCAACACTCACACAGCAACACCATCAACACTCACACAACAACACCATCAACACTCACACAACAACATCAACACTCACAAAGCAACATCATCAACACTCACACAAGAACACCATCAACACTCACACAACAACACCTTCACAATAGAGAACAATACAATCGTCACAATGCACAAACAGTAACATGATCTGTCACAACAATAACATCATCTGTCACAACAATAACATAATCTGTCACAACAATAACATTATCTGTCACAACAATAACATCATCTGTCACAACAATAACATCATCAGTCACAACAATAACATCATCTATCACAATGATAATAGCAACTGTCACAACAATAACATCATCAGTCACAACAATAACATCATCTGTCACAACAATAACATCATTTGCCACAACAATAACATCATCAGTCACAACAATAATATAATCTGTCACAACAATAAAATCATCAGTCACAACAATAACATCATCTGTCACAACAATAACATTATCAGTCACAACAATAATGTCATCTGTCACAACAATAACATCATCTGTCACAACAATACCACCATCAGTCACAATAATAACATCATCTGTAACAACAATGATATCATCTGCCACAACAATAACATCATAACTATCCACCAAAACGTAACCAGCAGCTACCATTATAAGTGACATCAAATTAACACCAAAACACAACCAAATCACCAATAATCGCCCATTTATCACCATTAACATTCACCAAAAACACATTACTTGATCAGCATAACAATGTCATCAGTGTTCACTTTACTATCATGTCATCATTGATCACTTTACTATCATGTCATCATTGATCACTTTACTATCATGTCATCATTGATCACTTTACTATCATGTCATCATTGATCACTTTACTATCATGTCATCATTGATCACTTTACTATCATGTCATCATTGATCACTTTACTATCATGTCATCAGTGATCACTTTACTATCATGTCATAAGTGATCACTTTACTATCATGTCATCAGTAATCCCTTTACTATCATCGCGAATTATCAACAATAACACAACATTCACGACTATAACATTATCAACATCCGCGAGACTAAAATCATGAAAATAACATTAGCATCATCAAAATAACATTAACATCATCAAAATAACACTAACATCATCAACATAATACTAACATCATCATAACAACACTATCAGCATGAAAATAACACTAATATCATCAAAATAACACTAACATCATCAAAATAACATAACATCATCAACATAATACTAACATCATCAAAACAACACTAACATCATGAAAATAACAGTAACATCATCAAAATAAAATTAACACCATCAAAATAACACTAACATCATCAACATAATACTAACATCATCAAAACAACACTAACATCATGAAAATAACACTAACATCATCAAAATAAAACTAACATCATACACTTAAAACGGGTATCAATATCCGTCATAATAACGTCATCAACATAAATGAGATGACTTCTTCAATATCTACCGAATGCTACCATCAACCTCAGAGAAAATAACACCATCAACCTCAGAGAAAATAACACCATCAACTTCAGAGAGAATAAAACGATCAACCTCAGCTAGACTAAAACTATCAACATCAGACAAAATAACACCATCAACATCAGATAGAACAACACCATCAACATCTGACAGAACAACACCATCAACATCAGCTAGAATAACACCATCAACATCAGCTAGAATAACACAATCAACATAAAATAGAACAACACCATCAATATCAAATAGAACAACACCATCAACATCAGCTAGAATAACACAATCAACATAAAATAGAACAACACCATCAATATCAAATAGAACAACACCATCAACATCAGATAGAAAAACACCATCAACCTCAGCTAGAATAACACCATCAACCTCAGCTAGAATAACACCACCAACATCAGCTAGAATAACACCATCAACATCAGCTAAAATAACACCATCAACCTCGACTAGAATAACACCATCAACCTCAGTTAGAATAACACCATCAACATCAGCTAGAATAACATCATTAACATCAGCTAGAATAACACCATCAACATCAGCTAGAATACCACAATCAACATCAGCTAGAATAACACCATCAACATCAGCTAGAATAACACCATCGACATCATCTAGAATAACACCATCAACATCAGATAGAATAACATCATCAACATCAGCTAGAATAACACCATCAACATCAGCTAGAATAACACCATCAACATCAGCTAGAATAACACCATCAACATCAGATAGAATAACACCATCAACATCAGCTAGAATAACACCATCAACATCAGCTAGAATAACACCATCAACATCAGCTAGAATAACACCATCAACATCAGCTAGAATAACACCATCAACATCAGCTAGAATAACACCATAAACATCAGCTAGAATAACACAATCAACATCAGCTAAAACAACACCATCAACATCAGATAGAACAACACCATCAACCTCAGCTAGAATAACACCATCGACATCAGCTAGAATAACACCATAAACATCAGCTAGAATAACACAATCAACATCAGCTAAAACAACACCATCAACATCAGATAGAATAACACCATCAACATCAGCTAGAATAACACCATCAACATCAGCTAGAATAACACCATCAACGTCAGCTAGAATAACACCATCAACGTCAGCTAGAATAACACCATCAACATCAGCTAGAATAACACCATCAACATCAGCTAGAATAACACCATCAACATCAGCTAGAATAACACCATCGACATCATCTAGAATAACACCATCAACATCAGATAGAATAACATCATCAACATCAGCTAGAATAACACCATCAACATCAGCTAGAATAACACCATCAACATCAGATAGAATAACACCATCAACATCAGCTAGAATAACACCATCAACATCAGCTAGAATAACACCATCAACATCAGCTAGAATAACACCATCAACATCAGATAGAATAACACCATCAACATCAGCTTGAATAACACCATCAACATCAGATAGAATAACACCATCAACATCAGCTAGAATAACACCATCAACATCAGCTAGAATAACACCATCAACATCAGCTAGAATAACACCATCAACATCAGCTAAAATAACACCATCAACATCAGCTAGAATAACACCATCAACATCAGCTAGAATAACACCATCAACATCAGCTAGAATAACACCATAAACATCAGCTAGAATAACACAATCAACATCAGCTAAAACAACACCATCAACATCAGATAGAACAACACCATCAACCTCAGCTAGAATAACACCATCGACATCATCTAGAATAACACCATCAACATCAGCTAAAATAACACCATCAACATCAGCTAGAATAACACCATCAACATCAGCTAGAATAACACCATCAACATCAGCTAGAATAACACCATCAACATCAGCTAGAATAACACCATCAACATCAGCTAGAATAACACCATCAACATCAGCTAGAATAACACCATCAACATTCATTACGATCAGTATTCACAAAAATCAACATCCACTAGAAATACCATCAACATTCAACATAATAACACGCTTAACATCCATCACTTTGCTTAACCCCACCTTCCACACATACACACACACATCTCTGGTATCTCGAATCCCTCTCTCAAGCTGTAATGTGATATCCTTGAGTGAGACTGCGGCACACTGCTGCTACCGTCTTTCTAAAAGCTGATACATTAGTTCTTCCCTACGAATATTGTAGCAGATGTACTCTACAGACCTCGACCTGACTGCTGAATTCCCGCCGATGCTGGAACGGACATATTCTGACGGTAGCCTTGTAGCTGGACCGGGCATATTCTAGCGGTAGCCTTGTAGCTGGACCGGACATATTCTAGCGGTAGCCTTGTAGCTAGACCGGACATATTCTAGCGGTAGCCTTGTAGCTGGACCGGACATATTCTAGCGGTAGCCTTGTAGCTGGACCGGACATATTCTAGCGGTAGCCTTGTAGTTGAACCAGACATATTCTAGCGGTAGCCTTGTAGCTGGACCGGACATATTCTAGCGGTAGCCTTGTAGCTGGACCGGACATATTCTAGCGGTAGCCTTGTAGTTGAACCAGACATATTCTAACGGAAGCCTTGTTGATGGACCGGACATATTCTAACGGTAGCTTGACTGGACATATTCTAACGGTAGCCTTGTAGCTGGACCGGGCATATTCTAGCGGTAGCCTTGTAGCTGGACCAGACATATTCTAGCGGTAGCCTTGTAGCTGGACCGGACATATTCTAGCGGTAGCCTTGTAGCTGGACCGGACATATTCTAGCGGTAGCCTTGTAGCCGGACCGGACATATTCTAGCGGTAGCCTTGTAGCTGGACCGGACATATTCTAGCGGTAGCCTTGTAGCCGGACCGGACATATTCTAGCGGTAGCCTTGTAGCTGGACCGGACATATTCTAGCGGTAGCCTTGTAGCTGGACCAGACATATTCTAGCGGTAGCCTTGTAGCTGGACCGGACATATTCTAGCGGTAGCCTTGTAGCCGGACCGGACATATTCTAGCGGTAGCCTTGTAGTTGAACCAGGCATATTCTAGCGGTAGCCTTGTTGATGGACCGGACATATTCTAACGGTAGTTTGACTGGACATATTCTAACGGTAGCCTTGTAGCTGGACCGGGCATATTCTAGCGGTAGCCTTGTAGCTGGACCGGGCATATTCTAGCGGTAGCCTTGTAGCTGGACCAGACATATTCTAGCGGTAGCCTTGTAGCTGGACCGGACATATTCTAGCGGTAGCCTTGTAGCTGGACCAGACATATTCTAGCGGTAGCCTTGTAGCTGGACCGGACATATTCTAGCGGTAGCCTTGTAGCCGGACCGGACATATTCTAGCGGTAGCCTTGTAGTTGAACCAGACATATTCTAGCGGTAGCCTTGTTGATGGACCGGACATATTCTAACGGTAGTTTGACTGGACATATTCTAACGGTAGCCTTGTAGCTGGACCGGGCATATTCTAGCGGTAGCCTTGTAGCTGGACCGGGCATATTCTAGCGGTAGCCTTGTAGCTGGACCAGACATATTCTAGCGGTAGCCTTGTAGCTGGACCGGACATATTCTAGCGGTAGCCTTGTAGCTGGACCGGACATATTCTAGCGGTAGCCTTGTAGTTGAACCAGACATATTCTATCGGTAGCCTTGTTGATGGACCGGACATATTCTAACGGAAGCCTTGTTGCTGGACTGGATATATTCTAACGGAAACCATGTTGCTGGACCGACCGGATATATTCTAGCTGTAGCCTTGTTGCTGGACCAGACATATTCTAGCGGTAGCCTTGTTTATGGGCCGGACATATTCTAGCGGTAGCCATGTTGCTGGACCGGACATATTCTAGCGGAAGCCTTGTTGCTGGACCGGACATATTCTAGCAGAAGCCTTGTTGATGGACCGGACATATTCTAGCGGAAGCCTTGTTGATGGACCGGACATATTCTAGCGGATGTCTTGGACACCTACATAAATGTCGATGTTCTACTTTCATTGTAGGTTTTTGCTAATGACATTATCATTAATGAGGACCCGTGTTAATGACATGTATCACTGCCATTAAAATGTCACCAAAAGCCTTGTTTCGGCTGTGTTTTCTGTGTGATGTGCTGAGATAATAACGCGCTATTTAAGCTTGAATTTCTTAAATTGAATTTGGGAAATTTACAAGTTCCCGCACCTAAATTATTTCTGCTCAACGAGTGATCTGCCCTGACTGACCGCACATATTTGCATTCTACTGTTTCTAGTCTTTGTGCGTTTAGTTGTACATTTTTCAACAAATTTAAGGTTAGTTTTTTTTTCATTCGCCAGCGTTCTCTTCTAGCGAAGCCCCCAGTGTTTAGGAACTGAATTTTGCGAGTTAATCTGTTTTTCCCTGACACCCACGCGCATGGGGGTCCCTCGCCGCACAGGCAGATATAAATCCGTCTTCGGAGATGGTCATATATTTTTTTCCGTCGATGAGTAATTGACGTTTCAAGCAGGACCTCGCTGCTGAGACCACAAGTGGTTGTCGCAGAGAGAAGTCATAAATAACAATCTCAACTGGTGCAACCGGGATTTGAACCCTCATCCTCTCTGTCTCGAGGTCAACCAATACCCTAGGGATAAGTTTAGGGCTAGGGTTAAGTTTAGGGCTAGGGTTAAGTTTAGGGCTAGGTTTAGTTTAGGGTTAAGGGTTAGGTTATGGCTAGGGTTAGGTTTAAATTTAGTGTTTGTGTTAAGTTTAGGGTTAAGTGAAGTAAAGCATAGAGCCCCCGTCACGCCAAGTGGCGTATAGGGAATATGGTGTTAGTGACCATCAATTTTGCAGACCTTTAGTACAGGATTTTCAGGGTAATGTGGTCGGTATTACGCCCGTGCCGCTTTACTTTCCCAGAAAAAATTAGGTACCCATTTAAGGCTGGGTGAACCCGGAAGCCGTCGGTTGGGATCGAACCTACCCCTTGTCCTTTGTATTCCAGTTTACTAACCACTGAGCTCTCGCAGCTCAAGTTTAGGCCTAGGGTTAGGGTTAAGTTTAGGGTTAAGTTAGGGTTAGGGTTAAGTTTAGGGTTAGGGTTAAGTTTAGGGTTAGGTTTAAGTTTAGGGTTAGGTTTAAGTTTAGGACAACCCTCACTCTGGATTCTTTTAATGACAGATTAGAGAACGAGCGAATAAAGCGGAATGGGACGTTACTCCGAGCAGAAATAATTTAGATAGCTAAACCCGTAAATCAACTGTATTTTAATACAATAACACTTAATATTATCATGAAATCTGTAGCAAAAAAAAAAAAATATAGAATACCCACCGAAAGTAGCCAAAAAATGGCGGTTGTATTGATTGTTTTCTCTCTCATTCCTGCTTTTGTAAACATCCGGTGTTTATTCATGAGGAGGTAGCTTCCCACTTTAGATGACACTTTTTATGACATTTACCAATCCTGACATGTCATCCTTGTGAACGATGTTTACACTTAACATCAGTGTTTCAACATCGTGCATATCACAGCGTGCGGCCTGATTTCTCCAAAAACATATCCGCACGCATTTTGATTCAGTAAACTTGTAGAATGTGATAAATGAAGCAGCTAGCTCAGCCATGCAGAAAGTGATTGAGCTAGAATGTAAGCTACAAACATGTGAAAATTTTGAGACAGTGAAAGCTCCACATGTTAAGTTCCTAATAGGTCATCTCATGGTTAGATCACGTGGCTGCAAAATAAGTCCAGCACAGAATCCGAATTGGTAACTATGGGTCACTATTTCTTCACCGTCTCGAATGCTGCTCAGTAGTGCAGTGTATACTTCACAATAGAGAACTTAGAAAGATAAGTTGAGTCCGTGGATTGATTAGATACCACAGCGGCAACGGACACGATGGATAGTGACCTTATTAATATTTCGTCGTTATTAGTTCACTAAAGGCTGTGCATAGGAACTCACAGTTGTTTTCCAGTTGGAATATAAAACTAGATACGCTACAAAATATAAACTAGGAGGTTGTTCAACACATCGATGTATGAACATTTAGATTAGTTGTAACCGTCTTAACTGAGTACATAGGCATGACTGAATGTGTAGTAGTAACTGAGCTAGTTAGACTAACCATATGTGTAGTAACTGAGCTAGTTAGACTAACGATATGTGTAGTAACTGAGCTAGTTAGACTAACGATATGTGTAGTAACTGAGCTAGTTAGACTAACGATATGAGTATTAAATTAGCTAGTTAGTCTAGCTGAGATATATTATCTAGAATATGCAACATACTTACACACATATTAATTGAAAAGTTGTCAAAAATGTACACACTTATATTGACATACATAGCCAAGCAGCACAAATGTTAACCTAGAAGATAGCCAAGTTGTACACATATACACTGAAATAGCCTTGTTGTACACATATACAGTGAAATAGCCTAGTTGTACACCTCATACCGACAGCAGTTAGTTGCTGCTAGCTTGAATCTAGCGGTGAAACTGAAATCAGCTTGACAATCTTCAGGTAGCGTGGAGCATTATGCACAGGATTACTTCTAACAAAACGGAGCGGGCAAGACTTAATCTCACAGTTTGGTATCATAAATATAACAAGTAAATGGACTGTGTCTGAGTAGATGTTGTCACTTGCCAACGTTGGACACCAGGCCAGCAGCATGAAGTTTGCGACAATCACAGTTATGTTCAACTTGTGTGTGTGTGTCGTGACAGGAGAAGTAAGGTATTATCGAAATGGCTCTGCGGATATAATCTTTAAAGTATTTACATCGGAGCAGAATTACTATCTTGTTACCGATGTATCTGTATACGATTTTACATTTATACACGCATTTGTATCATCATCACCTATGGCGTCGGATATACGGATATAACTACAGTTTTACATTTCTTACTAGCAGTTTTACATTTCTTACTAACAGTTTTATATTTCTTACTAACAGTTTTACATTTCTTACTAACAGTTTTACATTTCTTACTAACAGTTTTATATTTCTTACTAACAGTTTTATATTTCTTACTAACAGTTTTACATTTCTTACTAACAGTTTTATATTTCTTACTAACAGTTTTACATTTCTTACTAGCAGTTTTACATTTCTTACTAGCAGTTTTACATTTCTTACTAGCAGTTTTACATTTCTTACTAACAGTTTTACATTTCTTACTAACAGTTTTACATTTCTTACTAGCAGTTTTACATTTCTTACTAGCAGTTTTACATTTCTTACTAGCAGTTTTACATTTCTTACTAACAGTTTTACATTTCTTACTATCTATTGACCTTTCGAGCCGTAACCGGCCCATAGGGCGTAGACCAAGATACACCTTCTCCTATATGAATTTTTGTTCTAGCAGTTTTCTTTTAAAGATATTTTATCAAATCTCACCATCTGTCTCTGTTCTGTGCAAGCAGTTCTATCTCATTGAGGGAGCCGATTCCTGCTGTTCTCCCCTCTCTCATCAATGTTCTTCTCAGTGTCTCCCTGGGTCTTCCTCTTTTTCTTTTACCTGTTGTTTCCATATGAGGGCTTGCTTTGCTATTCGATTATTATCTCTTCTCATCACATGTCCAACGTATGACCATCGTCTTTTCTGTATTACTGAAGATATTAGTGGTTGATTGGCGATTTCTCTAATTTCCTCGTTTGTTTTGAATTCGTTCCATTCTATACCAAGTATTTTCCTCAGACATTTATTTTCGAATGCGTTCAACTTTGTTTCTATATCTCTTGTTGTTTTCCAGCTTTCACACGCATACGTAAGGTTGATAGTACATTTGATTTGAATAGCCTAAGTTTTGTGTTTGTGCTAATGAGTTTTGATTTCCACAACTTTTCAAGGCTTCTGAAAGACATTGCTGCTTTAGCCAGTCTGATTCTAATTTCTTTGCTCGTATCCCCTTCTCGATCAATGTGACTTCCAAGATAGATAAAGTGATCGATCTCTTCTACTGGTTTGTTTTCCATGTATATTTTGTCACTTGTTGGAATTAAACTTTTCATGACTTTAGTCTTTTCATGATTGACCTCAAGCCCAATTCAATCATGACATTTTTGACATTTCTTACTAGCAGTTTTATATTTCTTACTAGCAGTTTTATATTTCTTACTAGCAGTTTTATATTTCTTACTAACAGTTTTATATTTCTTACTAACAGTTTTACATTTCTTACTAGCAGTTTTATATTTCTTACTAACAGTTTTATATTTCTTACTAACAGTTTTATATTTCTTACTAACAGTTTTATATTTCTTACTAACAGTTTTATATTTCTTACTAACAGTTTTACATTGCTTACTAACAGTTTTACATTTCTTACTAACAGTTTTATATTTCTTACTAACAGTTTTACATTTCTTACTAACAGTTTTATATTTCTTACTAACAGTTTTACATTTCTTACTAACAGTTTTATATTTCTTACTAACAGTTTTACATTTCTTACTAACAGTTTTACATTTCTTACTAGCAGTTTTACATTTCTTACTAGCAGTTTTATATTTCTTACTAGCAGTTTTACATTTCTTACTAGCAGTTTTATATTTCTTACTAGCAGTTTTACATTTCTTACTAACAGTTTTACATTTCTTACTAGCAGTTTTATATTTCTTACTAGCAGTTTTATATTTCTCACTAACAGTTTTACATTTCTTACTAACAGTTTTATATTTCTTACTAACAGTTTTACATTTCTTACTAGCAGTTTTACATTTCTTACTAGCAGTTTTACATTTCTTACTAGCAGTTTTATATTTCTTACTAACAGTTTTACATTTCTTACTAGCAGTTTTACATTTCTTACTAGCAGTTTTACATTTCTTACTAACAGTTTTACATTTCTTACTAACAGTTTTACATTTCTTACTAACAGTTTTACATTTCTTACTAGCAGTTTTATATTTCTTACTAACAGTTTTACATTTCTTACTAACAGTTTTACATTTCTTACTAGCAGTTTTATATTTCTTACTAGCAGTTATACATTTCTTACTAGCAGTTTTATATTTCTTACTAGCAGTTTTACATTTCTTACTAGCAGTTTTATATTTCTTACTAACAGTTTTATATTTCTTACTAGCAGTTTTACATTTCTTACTAACCCACACATCCAATACTGCCTTTCCTATCTGGACACCAACAGGCGGAAAACCTTAGTATGATGATTCTTAATCACACACACCACACACACACGTTTGTTTGTACGAATTAATCCCGCACACACACACACACACACACACGTTTATTTGTACGAATTAATACCCGCACACACACACACACACACACGTTTATTTGTACGAATTAATCCCCGCACACACACACACGCGTGTTCATTTGTACGAATTAATCCCCGCACACACACACACACACAGGTTTATTTGTACGAATTAATTCCCGCACAAACACACACACACGTTTATTTGTACGAATTAATCCTCCCCCCACACACACACATGTTTATTTGTACGAATTAATCCCCACAGACACACGCACGTTTATTTGTACGAATTAATCCACACACACACACACGTTTTTTTGTACGAATTAATCCCCGCACACACACAGACACACGCACGTTTATTTGTACGAATTAATCCACACACACAGACACATGCACGTTTATTTGTACGAATTAATCCACACACACACACACACGTTTATTTGTACGAATTAATCCCCACACACACACAGACACACGCACGTTTATTTGTACGAATTAATCCACACACACACACACGTTTATTTGTACGAATTAATCCCCGCGCACACACAAACACACACACACACACCCACTGCAACATTATTCTCTTCTTAATAAACGTGACGTCATACAAGCCACCGTCTTGCTGGACAGCCATGATGTAGCACGTGACAGCCATGATGTAGCACGTAGTTCACACGTAACGCAGTCTGTCCCAATGGTAAGTACAGAGCCCCCGTCACGCCAAGTGGCGTATAGGGAATATGGTCTTAGTGCCAATAATTTTTACAGACCTTCAGCACATGATTTTTGGGGTAATGTGGTCGGTATTACGCCCGTACCGCTTTACTTTCCCAGAAAAAAAAATCCGGTACCCATTAAAGGCTGGGTGAACCTGGAAGCCATTGATCAGAATCGAACCCAACCCTTTGTAGTCAAGTTAAACTAATCACTTAGCTATCGCGGCTTCTCGGTCCCTCGGGCGCGCCACAGAAATAGGAACACGCCTAAAAGAGAGTTTTCTTTCAAACGGTTGAATTATTTCTTTAAAAGTTAAATCATCTTTTCATTTCTGAAATAGTTAAATCATCTATTTACTTATTTAAACAGTTGAATTATTTTTTTCAAAAAAATTTTAATAATATTTCTAAAATAGTTAAATCATAATTTCATTTCCTTAAATAGTTAAATCATCTTTTTTAATTCTTAAAAACATCTTCTGTTCACTTTGTTAAATAGTTAAATCATCTTTTTGTTCTTAAATAGTTAAATTCGTTTTGATCTTAAATCAACTTTTGTTCTTAAATAGTTAAATATTTTTTGATCTTAAATCATCTTTTTGTTCTTAAATAGTTAAATATTCTTTTTGATCTTAAATCATCTTTTTGTTCTTAAATAGTTAAATATTCTTTTTGATCTTAAATCATCTTTTTGGTCTTTAATAGTTAAATATTCTTTTCGATCTTAAATCATCTTTTTTGATCTTAAATAGTTAAATATTCTTTTTGATCTTAAATAGTTAAATCATCCTTTCCATTTTCTTAAAAAGTTAGATCATTTTTGTATTTCTTAAATAGATAAATTATCTCTTTCTCAGATGAGATTATGCACGGACAGAAAAGGACTTTGTTCTTTGACCAGTACAAGACATAACAAACACTAGGTTATCTGTCTGTGTCCACTGGAAGGAAAAAAGTAAGTTTTATTAATTACTTTTTTATTTTTTATTTCATTTTTTAAAAAAGAAAACGTATCATATCTTACCTCGAAAAAAAAATATTTTCGTTTTATGTTCTGCAGAAACTCTTCAGCCGAAACGCCGGAAATAGTTCTGTGATGCCGTCCTACCTCGTAAAACTGTCAGTATAAATTGCACATTTTTTTTCTTTTCTCCTCTTTGTTGTACAACCGCCATCTTTACTGCAGCCACAAATAACTCGGTACCAGCTCACAAATATTCATTCACATATTTTAACTTTCAATTTCTTACCTGTCTCTACATTTCTCTTACACCTCATTTATTACATGTATCTACAGTTCTCTTACACCTCATTTATTACATGTATCTACAGTTCTCTTACACCTCATTTACTACATGTATCTACAGTTCTCTTACACTTCATTTACTACATGTATCTACAGTTCTCTTACACCTCATTTACTACATGTATCTACAGTTCTCTTACACCTCATTTACTACATGTATCCACAGTTCTCTTACACCTCATTTACTACATGTATCTACAGTTCTCTTACACCTCATTTATTACATATCTCTACAGTTCTCTTACACCTCATTTGTTACCTTTCTATACCGTTCTCTTACACCTCATTTGTTACCTTTCTCAACAGTTCTCCAACACGTCATTTATTACCTTTCTCTACAGTTCTCCTACACCTCATTTATTACCTTCTCTCCAGTTCTACCGCACCTCATTGGTGTGGCAGTGGAGGCAAACTGTGTGATAGTGGTGACAAGCTGTGTGGTAGTGGAAGCAAACTGTGTGGTAGTGGAGTCTAACCGTGTGGTAGTGGAAGCAAACTGTGTTGTGGTGGAGTCTAACTGTGTGGTAGTGGAGTCTAACAGTGTGGTAGTGGAAGCAAACAGTGTGGTGGTGGAGTCTGTGTGGTAGTGGAAGCAAACAGTGTGGTGGTGAAGTCTAACTGTATGGTAGTGGAGTCTAACAGTGTAGTAGTGGAGGCTAACTGTGTGGTAGTGGAGTCTAACTGTGTGGTAGTGGAGTCTAACTGTGTGGTAGTGGAGTCTAACAGTGTAGTAGTGGAGTCTAACTGTGTGGTGGTGGAGTCTAACTGTGTGGTAGTGGAAGCAAACAGTGTGGTGGTGGAGTCTAACCGTGTGGTAGTGGAATCTAACTGTGTAGTAGTGGAGTCTAACAGTGTGGTAGTGGAGTCTAACTGTGTGGTAGTGGAAGCAAACAGTGTGGTGGTGAAGTCTAACTGTATGGTAGTGGAGTCTAACAGTGTAGTAGTGGAGTCTAACCGTGTGGTAGTGGAGTCTAACCGTGTGGTGGTGGAGTCTAACTGTGTGGTAGTGGAGTCTAACTGTGTGGTAGTGGAAGAAAACCGTGTGGTGGTGGAGTCTAACCATGTGGTAGTGGAGTCTAATCGTGTGGTAGTGGAGTCTAACCGTGTGGTAGTGGAGTCTAACTGTGTGGTAGTGGAAGCAAACCGTCTGGTAGTGGAGTCTAACTGTGTGGTAGTGGAAGCAAACCGTGTGGTGGTGGAGTCTAACCGTGTGGTAGTGGAGTCTAACCGTGTGGTAGTGGAGTCTAACCGTGTGGTAGTGGAGTCTAACCGTGTGGTAGTGGAGTCTAACCGTGTGGTAGTGGAGTCTAACTGTGTGGTAGTGGAAGCAAACCGTGTGGTAGTGGAGTCTAACCGTGTGGTAGTGGAGTCTAACCGTGTGGTAGTGGAGTCTAACTGTGTGGTAGTGGAAGCAAACCGTGTGGTGGTGGAGTCTAACCGTGTGGTAGTGGAGTCTAACCGTGTGGTAGTGGAGTCTAACTGTGTGGTAGTGGAAGCAAACCGTCTGGTAGTGGAGTCTAACTGTGTGGTAGTGGAAGCAAACCGTCTGGTAGTGGAGTCTAACTGTGTGGTAGTGGAAGCAAACCGTGTGGTGGTGGAGTCTAACCGTGTGGTAGTGGAGTCTAACCGTGTGGTAGTGGAGTCTAACCGTGTGGTGGTGGAGTCTAACTGTGTGGTAGTGGAGTCTAACCGTGTGGTAGTGGAGTCAAACCGTGTGGTGGTGGAGTCTAACTGTGTGGTGGTGGAGGAAGGTCAATTGAAGCTGTCAGAGACTCATAGCTGATGGCTTGCACTAAGATCGGTGAATCAGAACCACCCAGACCCTACCCCACCTCTTCGTGGTGCCTCTAGAAACAGACTAACACATCTAGTCTGGCCAAGCGAGTAACGATCAAACAGGGACGGCAGCCCAGTACTCAAAAGTGTCTTTCTGAAGTCGGATATGTTGGGCCGCAAGGTGCAAATGAAACAACAAAACGCTTGTGCGCTGACGAGGTGTTGTTTTAATCAGGAAGAGAAGATCACTTCTTCTAGTGGTCATCGTGTGAACACAAAGTAGACAATGAATGTAAGGACATACAGACATACAAAAAGACAGACAACCGACAGACATGTAGACAGACAGACAAACAGACAGACAGATAGATAGATAGATAGATAGATAGATAGATAGATAGATAGATAGATAGATAGATAGATAGATAGATAGATAGATAGATAGATAGATAGATAGATAGATAGATAGATAGATAGATAGATAGATAGATAGATAGATAGATAGATAGATAGATAGGCAGGCAGGCAGGCAGGCAGGCAGGCAGGCAGGCAGGCAGGCAGGCAGGCAGGTAGGTAAGTAGGTGAAATAAAGAAAGACAGAAAGCAAATGTATAGTTGTGGACACAGGTTAAAACTGCAAGCTGCCGTCAACTCGGTGAGAAGTCTAGAAACGGGCGAAACAAGAAAAGGAAGATGAAATAGCAGAAGACGGGAGGAGACGGGAGGAGACGGGAGGAAGAAACAAATGAGGTTGACGATTTGGAAAAGTCCAGGATTTGAAGGAGAAAGGGAGACAGTGCGAATAAGGAGAAAGTATAAGGGAGACAGAGTGCGAATAAGGAGAAAGTATAAGGGAGACAGAGTGCGAATAAGGAGAAAGTATAAGGGAGACAGAGTGCGAATAAGGAGAAAGTATAAGGGAGACAGAGTGCGAATAAGGAGAAAGTATAAGGTAGACAGAGTGCGAATAAGGAGAAAGTATAAGGTAGACAGAGTGCGAATAAGGAGAAAGTATAAGGTAGACAGAGTGCGAATAAGGAGAAAGTATAAGGTAGACAGAGTGCGAATAAGGAGAAAGTATAAGGGAGACAGAGTGCGAATAAGGAGAAAGTATAAGGTAGACAGAGTGCGAATAAGGAGAAAGTATAAGGGAGACAGAGCGCGAATAAGGAGAAAGTATAAGGGAGACAGAGTGCGAATAAGGAGAAAGTATAAGGTAGACAGAGTGCGAATAAGGAGAAAGTATAAGGTAGACAGAGTGCGAATAAGGAGAAAGTATAAGGTAGACAGAGTGCGAATAAGGAGAAAGTATAAGGTAGACAGAGTGCGAATAAGGAGAAAGTATAAGGGAGACAGAGTGCGAATAAGGAGAAAGTATAAGGTAGACAGAGTGCGAATAAGGAGAAAGTATAAGGGAGACAGAGCGCGAATAAGGAGAAAGTATAAGGGAGACAGAGTGCGAATAAGGAGAAAGTATAAGGTAGACAGAGTGCGAATAAGGAGAAAGTATAAGGGAGACAGAGTGCGAATAAGGAGAAAGTATAAGGTAGACAGAGTGCGAATAAGGAGAAAGTATAAGGTAGACAGAGTGCGAATAAGGAGAAAGTATAAGGTAGACAGAGTGCGAATAAGGAGAAAGTATAAGGGAGACAGAGTGCGAATAAGGAGAAAGTATAAGGTAGACAGAGTGCGAATAAGGAGAAAGTATAAGGGAGACAGAGCGCGAATAAGGAGAAAGTATAAGGGAGACAGAGTGCGAATAAGGAGAAAGTATAAGGTAGACAGAGTGCAAATAAGGAGAAAGTATAAGGGAGACAGAGTGCGAATAAGGAGAAAGTATAAGGGAGACAGAGTGCGAATAAGGAGAAAGTATAAGGGAGACAGAGTGCGAATAAGGAGAAAGTATAAGGGAGACAGAGTGCGAATAAGGAGAAAGTATAAGGGAGACAGAGTGCGAATAAGGAGAAAGTATAAGGTAGACAGAGTGCGAATAAGGAGAAAGTATAAGGTAGACAGAGTGCGAATAAGGAGAAAGTATAAGGGAGACAGAGTGCGAATAAGGAGAAAGTATAAGGGAGACAGAGTGCGAATAAGGAGAAAGTATAAGGGAGACAGAGTGCGAATAAGGAGAAAGTATAAGGGAGACAGAGTGCGAATAAGGAGAAAGTATAAGGTAGACAGAGTGCGAATAAGGAGAAAGTATAAGGGAGACAGTGCGAATAAGGAGAAAGTATAAGGTAGACAGAGTGCGAATAAGGAGAAAGTATAAGGGAGACAGAGTGCGAATAAGGAGAAAGTATAAGGGAGACAGAGTGCGAATAAGGAGAAAGTATAAGGGAGACAGAGTGCGAATAAGGAGAAAGTATAAGGGAGACAGAGTGCGAATAAGGAGAAAGTATAAGGTAGACAGAGTGCGAATAAGGAGAAAGTATAAGGTAGACAGAGTGCGAATAAGGAGAAAGTATAAGGGAGACAGAGTGCGAATAAGAATAAAGTATAAGGGAGACATAGTGCGAATAAGGAGAAAGTATAACGGAGATATAGTGCGAATAAGGAGAAAGTATAAGGGAGATATAGTGCGAATAAGAAAAAAAGTATAAGGGAGACAGAGTGCGAATAAGGAGAAAGTATAAAGGAGACAGAGTGTGAATAAGAATAAAGTATAAGGGAGACAGAGTGCGAATAAGGAGAAAATATAAGGGAGACAGAGTGCGAATAAGGAGAAAATATAAGGGAGACCGAGTGCGAATAAGAATAAAGTATAAGGGAGACAGAGTGTGAATAAGGATAAAGTATAAGGGAGATAGAATACGGATAAGGAGAAAGTATAAGGGAGATAGAATACGGATAAGGAGAAAGTATAAGGGAGACAGAGTGGAAATAAGGAGAAAGTATAAGGGAAACAGAGTGCGAATAAGGAGAAAGTATAAGGGAGATAGAGTACGATAAGAAGAAATTAGAGAAATGACAGAAAGATTATGTAGAAGAATAAAATGAAGGAATGAATGAGGAGAGCATCGTCAGGTCGCATGTCCTTTGCAGAACGTTACATTCACCACAGCCCGTCTGAAAGAATCTCTGCCTCTGGCCAGATCTCCCACAGAACGTTACATTCACCACAGCCCGTCTGAAAGAATCTCTGCCTCTGGCCAGATCTCCCACAGAACGTTATATTCACCACAGCCCGTCTGAAAGAATCTCTGCCTCTGGCCAGATCTCCCACAGAACGTTACATTCACCACAGCCCGTCTGAAAGAATCTCTGTCTCTAGCCAGATCTCCCACAGAACGTTACATTCACCACAGCCCGTCTGAAAGAATCTGTCTCTAGCCCTGTCGCCCACAGAACGTTACATTCACCACAGCCCGTCAGAAAGAATCTCTGTCTCTAGCCAGATCTCTCACAGAACGTTACATTCACCACAGTCCGTCTGAAAGAATCTCTGTCTCTAGCCCTGTCGCCCACAGAACGTTACATTCACCACAGCCCGTCTGAAAGAATCTCTGTCTCTAGCCAGATCTCTCACAGAACGTTACATTCACCACAGCCCGTCTGAAAGAATCTCTGTCTCTAGCCAGATCTCTCACAGAACGTTACATTCACCACAGCCCGTCTGAAAGAATCTTTGTCTCTAGCCAAATCTCCCACAGAACGTTACATTCACCACAGCCCGTCTGAAAGAATCTCTGTCTCTAGCCAGATCTCCCACAGAACGTTACATTCACTACAGCCCGTCTGAAAGAATCTCTGTCTCTAGCCAGATCTCCTACAGAACGTTACATTCACCACGGCCTGTCTGGAAGAATCTCTGTCTCTAGCCAGATCTCCCACAGAACGTTACATTCACCACAGCCCGTCTGAAAGAATCTCTGTCTCTAGCCAGATCTCCTACAGAACGTTACATTCACTACAGCCCGTCTGAAAGAATTTCTGTCTCTAGCCAGATCTCCTACAGAACGTTACATTCACTACAGCCCGTCTGAAAGAATCTCTGTCTCTAGCCAGATCTCCTACAGAACGTTACATTCACTACAGCCCGTCTGAAAGAATCTCTGTCTCTAGCCAGATCTCCCACAGAACGTTACATTCACCACAGCCCGTCTGAAAGAATCTGTCTCTAGCCAGATCTCCTACAGAACGTTACATTCACTACAGCCCGTCTGAAAGAATTTCTGTCTCTAGCCAGATCTCCTACAGAACGTTACATTCACTACAGCCCGTCTGAAAGAATCTCTGTCTCTAGCCAGATCTCCTACAGAACGTTACATTCACTACAGCCCGTCTGAAAGAATCTCTGTCTCTAGCCAGATCTCCTACAGAACGTTACATTCACCACAGCCCGTCTGAAAGAATCTCTGTCTCTAGCCAGATCTCCTACAGAACGTTACATTCACCACGGCCTGTCTGGAAGAATCTATCTCTAGCCCAATCTCTCATAGAACGTTACATTCACAGCTCGTCTGAATGAATCTCTGTTTCTAGCCAGATCTCCCACTTCTGTTTTAATATCCAAGGTCTCCTTGATGTCTTGAAACTACCTTCTTCATGACTCTCCCTGATGCGTCACCAAGAACCATACCTTCCATTATTATTCTTCCCAGCCCGCTGTGACTCATGGCGTGGTCACAGTTTTCTAATTTCCTTTGTAGAACGGTGTTATAAGACAATTCATGTTAATGAAGGGTCGCAATTTTAAAAGAAGCCGAAATGACAGCAATGAATCTATCAATTATAAAGGAGGCACTTGAATATTCAGGAAGTCAAGCTGCTTATGCGGGATATTCACTAGAACGTAAAAATGTCACTAGAGATGTATAACTTGCTCTACATGTCACTTTTAAGCTTGGATTACAAGTGCAGATCGAATGGCTGATTAACAGCAGTGACTAAAGTTATGATTTTCTTTAACTCGGAGGTCTACGTTATCCGTTATGATTTCTTCGTGTTTCTAAACTGAGATCAAAGTTATGAAATCAGAAGCAGATAGAAGGTGCAAGTTCTTTTTAGATTATCCGGCAATCTAGACGATGATTTATTTCAATTACATTTAAGTTAAACTGGTTGCGTGAGTCGCTTTTTCTTCATTTCGGCGTGTGCTGAAGTAATTCTAGTCTGTCTTGTCAGTCGTTAAATTACAAATTGATAGAATTTGATCCGATTGCAGACTGTTCGTGTTATTGGTCGTTTCAAAATATTTTGAAGGTGTTTAAAATTCCATATCTCTGCAACCAATTGATTGATAATGCTGAAATTTTGCATATGGTCTTGTGATTTTTTGGTCCCAAGAAGTACATTCATTTACTCACCAACAAACGTATAGTTTTAAATATTCTTTATTTGAAGTATACAAATTTAAGGCATTTTGGTCAAACCATATATTTGGAGGAATTACCGCTTCATATGAGTGAGCACCCACGG
The DNA here is from genome assembly GCA_032433765.1 of Megaustenia siamemsis. Classification (NCBI taxonomy): domain Eukaryota; kingdom Metazoa; phylum Mollusca; class Gastropoda; order Stylommatophora; family Ariophantidae; genus Megaustenia; species Megaustenia siamemsis. Next base: position 6,160,703 of record JAVIAB010000124.1, read on the forward strand.
ACTTGTCATCTTGAACGTAATGCGCGCCAATTTCCCTGTTTTAAGCACTAAAACACATAAAACGCGTCATAGTTATAATTTTATATCCGGTGCATCCCATTTCCTGTCGTTTTGTTGTGATTTATGTGCAACGGCGTATCCTAATTATTGGGTAATTTCGTTAAATTTGTGATCTGTTAGTCAATGGGTATAAAAGTAAAGTTCCTTACATTGCAATCAGTGGCAATAAAGGTGTATAAATATTTTTGCATAGAAGCTAAGCGTGGAAAACTGTATCGAAGCATCTCAAAGCCAGAAAAGAGAACTATTCACGCATTGGGTATAAGCAAACGCTTTTTCAAACAAGTGCTTAAAGCTAACGGAGTGTCCAGTTCAATCAAGACTAGGACGCTAGGAAGAAAGAAAGTAGTAGATAGTTTTGACAAGGAAGTGATTAGAAGAGCAATTTGTAAAATGTTCGATTCCAAAGAAACTGTGACTTTAAGAAAACTGAAAATTCGACTGAGAGCAGAAAATGACATTGTTGTGTCGAAAACAACATTATGGAGAACTGTTAGAAGCATCGGTTTTACGTTTAGAAAGTACGATAGTGGTAGAAATGTCATCTGCGAGAAGCCGCACTTAGTTTCTATGAGGAGTAAATATTTACGTGAAGTACGGGAAATGCGTAACCAAGGTTATGATATTGTATTTCTAGATGAATCTTGGATAAATTCTCACCACACAAGTGCAAAGGAATGGCAGTTATCAGATGGAAGTTTTAAAAGATGTGTACCCACTGGAAAAGGACAGCGTATTATAATGGCACATGCAGGCAGCCGAAAAGAAGGGTTGGTGAAAAATGCAGAACTTATATTCACCTCTAATTATACTGACAACAGGGACTATCACACCGAGATGAATGGCCATATATTTAGAGAGTGGATTGAAAATGCTCTTCTTCCAATTCTAGACAGACCATCCTGTCTGGTAATGGACAACGCGTCGTACCACAACGCTGTGGCAGAAGAAGACAAAATTCCTACATCTACCAGTACAAAAGATGTTATAAAGATTTGGCTAAGAAAGGAAGGAATTCCACTTAACGAGGGATTTTTGAAACCTGAATTACTGTCACTTGTTAAGAAATCGCAAAAGACCAAAGTATTCCAAATAGACAAAATCATTCAACAGCATGGTCATACGTGCTTGAGACTGCCCCCTTATCATCCACAATTAAACCCCATTGAACTCGTTTGGGCAAAAATTAAAGGCAGGTGGCAGCTGAGAATACAAGTTTTAAACTATGCGATATAAAAGGACTGATATATGCTGCTCTATCACAGATTGACAAAGATTTTTGGTGCAAATGTGAAGATCATGTCTTAAAAGAAGAAATGACTATTGGAAAAAAGATGGACTATCGTTCGTTCAGCCCAGATTAATAATCAATATGTTAGACTCCTCTGATTCAGAATAAATGAAATAATAATGGACGTTTTTATATGTCCGCATGATCAATCTTTAGCTAAAGTTGATAACGTTTTGAAAATGTAAAGATTCTTGATATGTGTGCTGCAGGCATGCAAAGAAACTAAATCACTTTCATATGTCTTGTTTACGTAAAATAATGAAAGTCACATGGAAAGACATAAAACGAACAATGTAGCTCTTTACAGTGAAGAGGATCCCGTGCTTACATCGACTCTTTAGTCACATGCGTACCCATAAACAATAACTTTGCTTGATATGTCATGCTCGTTATCGCTCGCAACGGATAATTAATTTTTAAAATGTATTCTTTGTTGTATATTGTTTAAATAGTTTTCATTAATGGAACTGTTTATACGCTGATTTGTTTTAGACCGTCTGTAAAGGCTATAACATTGACATTCTCATAGTATTTTAAAGAAAGTAAACAATAGAAAGTAAACAGTTGATAAACGCCTCCAACTTTCAAGTTGTGTAGAGACGCCTATGTCGAGAAGCTGATTTCCATTAATGTACGGTAAATTATTTTCTCCAGGAGCAAAAAGATCCGTAAATTCACTGAGATCAAAGGAAAGTGCTGCTTCATGATGAAGCATACTTCCTACATCATTAAATTTTGTGAAATCGGTGGGACCTTGGAAAAACAAGGCCAGATGCAAAAAATCAAGTTTGTAAGTGCAGGGAAAGAGGAGATATTTCATGTTAATCGTGAACATTTAGATTTGAAACGACCAATAGTCAAAGTTTTTGTGTAGACCACAACAAGAAGATGTGAGAGACGTGCTAATGTGTAGAAAACAACAGGGTAAATGTATCAATGAAAAACAACAGTAAGTCTATAAATGTGTATAAAATAACATTTCTTACTTATCAATAAGTAAGAAATAACGGTAATCTATCACAAGCAGAAAATAACAAGGCAGATCTATAAATAAAAAATAAAGGTAATTTATAAATACGTATAAAGGAGCACGACAGATCTATAAATAACAAATGGCGGTAATATATAAATATATCAAAATTAACTGGGTTAATCTATAAATTACAAAATATCGGTAATCTATAAATATGTAAAAAAAAATAACAGGGTGAATCTATAAATAAAATTTTAAAAAATGACGGGAAACTGATAATCATGTACACAATAAAAGTTGTCATTAAATAAATGAAACGGTTCCCTACCAGTCAGATACCAGTGGACAAAGAGATACAACCAACACGATGGCGTTGGATAGGACGCACACTGCGGAAATCAACTGAGAGTATTACACGACAGGCCCTTTTTTGGAAACCCCAAGGGAAGAGACAAAGTGGAAGACCAAATATGCTTGGAAAAGACAGATGAAAGCAGAGATGAAGATGATGGGAAGATATTGAACGATCTTATAAGAATGGCATGAAACAGAAAGACTTGGAAAGCATTTGTTGGAGATCTATTTTCCAAATGGAGCTGAAAGTGTTTATTGAAGATCTATGATCCACACTGAGTTGAAAGTGTTCGTTCTAGATCTATGCTCCACAGGGAGCTGAAAGGTGGGAGAAAATTATGTGCAGTGATGATGATCTTAACATAATATAATCATCACTGAACAAGCCCTAGCCTAGAATGACGACAATGCGACCTTCGTGACACGCGTGCGCTGGCACCTAAATACAGAAATGTAAGTTCTACAAAAGACAAACGAGTGAGCTAAAGTATGATTTTGAAAATAAGATCAGAGCTTTTCATTTAGGAATGGATCAATGTCCAGAACAGCGTAAAAGCCGAAAGCCATCAGCTGTTTATGACTGATTGTTAATGGTCGTTATAATGAACAGGCATGTTTGTACCCAGTGCGCGTGAGAGCTTGACAATCACTGTAGAAGATTCATAGGCAATCTCCCAATCTCGACCTTATAATCGTTACTGTTTGGTGTCTTCTTATATCGTCGTCATTGTTGTTGGCTTCGTGTCCTTCTATATATCTCTCGACATGGACAGACGACCTTCGTGTCCTTCCATAGATCTCTCGACATGGACAGACCTTCGTGTCCTTCTATCGATCACTCGACATGGACAGATCTTCGTGTCCTTCTATAGATCTCTCGACATGGACAGACCTTCGTGTCCTTCCATAGATCTCTCGACATGGGCAGACCTTCGTATCCTTCTATAGATCTCTCGACACGGACAGACCTTCGTGCCCTTCTATAGATCTCTTGACATGGACAGACCTTCGTGTCCTTCCATAGATCTCTCGACATGGACAGATCTTCGTGACCTTCTATAGATCTCTCGACATGGGCAGACCTTCGTGTCCTTCCATAGATCTCTCGACATGGACAGATCTTCGTGACCTTCTATATATCTCTCGACATGGGCAGACCTTCGTGTCCTTCTATAGATCTCTCGACATGGACAGACCTTCGTGTCCTTCTATAGATCTCTCGACATGGACAAATCTTCGTGCCCTTCTATAGATCTCTCGACATGGACAGACCTTCGTGTCCTTCTATAGATCTCTCGACATGGACAAATCTTCGTGCCCTTCTATAGATCTCTCGACATGGACAGACCTTCGTGTCCTTCCATAGATCTCTCGACATGGGCAGACCTTCGTGTCCTTCTATAGATCTCTCGACATGGACAGATCTTCGTGCCCTTCTATAGATCTCTCGACATGGACAGACCTTCGTGTCCTTCTATAGATCTCTCGACATGGACAGACCTCCATGCCCTTCCATAGATCTCTCGACATGGGCAGACCTTCGTGTCCTTCTATAGATCTCTCGACATGGACAGATCTTCGTGTCCTTCTATAGATCTCTCGACATGGACAGATCTTCGTGTCCTTCTATAGATCTCTCAATACGGACAGACCTTCGTGTCCTTCTATAGATCTCTCGACATGGACAGACCTTCATGCCCTTCTATAGATCTCTCGACACGGACAGATTTTCGTGCCCTTCTATAGATCTCTCGGCATGGACAGATCTTCGTGACCTTCTATAGATCTCTCAATACGGACAGACCTTCGTGTCCTTCTATAAATCTCTCGACATGGACAGACCTTCATGCCCTTCTATAGATCTCTCGACACGGACAGATCTTCGTGCCCTTCTATAGATCTCTCGACATGGACAGATCTTCGTGTCCTTCTATAGATCTCTCAATACGGACAGACCTTCGTGTCCTTCTATAGATCTCTCGACATGGACAGATCTTCGTGTCCTTCTATAGATCTCTCGACATGGACAGATCTTCGTGACCTTCTATAGATCTCTCGACATGGACAGATCTTCGCGACCTTCTATAGATCTCTCGACATGGGCAGACCTTCGTGTCCTTCTATAGATCTCTCGACATGGACATACCTTCGTGTCCTTCTATAGATCTCTCGACATGGACAGATCTTCGTGACCTTCTATAGATCTCTCGACATGGACAGATCTTCGTGACCTTCTATAGATCTCTCGACATGGACAGACCTTCGTGACCTTCTATAGATCTCTCGACATGGACAGACCTTCGTGTCCTTCTATAGATCTCTCGACATGGACAGATCTTCGTGACCTTCTATAGATCTCTCGACATGGACAGATCTTCGTGACCTTCTATAGATCTCTCGACATGGGCAGACCTTCGTGTCCTTCTATAGATCTCTCGACATGGACAGATCTTCGCGACCTTCTATAGATCTCTCGACATGGACAGATCTTCGTGACCTTCTATAGATCTCTCGACATGGACAGATCTTCGTGACCTTCTATAGATCTCTCGACATGGACAGATCTTCGCGACCTTCTATAGATCTCTCGACATGGGCAGACCTTCGTGTCCTTCTATAGATCTCTCGACATGGACATACCTTCGTGTCCTTCTATAGATCTCTCGACAGGGACAGATCTTCGTGTCCTTCTATAGATCACTCGACATGCACAGACCTTCGTGTCCTTCTATAGATCTCTCGACATGGACAGACCTTCATGCCCTTCTATAGATCTCTCGACATGCACAGACTGATTAGGACATGACCATGACTTGACCAACATGGACACAGCAAACACATTCGCTGGCGGCTTATAAGATATCCGGAGGCTGACTCTAACCTTTCAGCGCTCATGAAGTCCATTAACGTGGCATCTTATCGAAGATCTTTTCAAAACCCTTTACTCAAATAGAACTTAGTGACAAGCATGTCGCCCTTGTGACTCGCTACAATGGTCATAGTTATAGTTAGCCGAAGGCCCCGGTATCACTGCAAACGAATAGAAATCCATAACTGCTCAACTGTCCGTGCCAGTGGAATCATCAGAATTAACATTTCATCGAATATCCAAACAAAGAAAGGCAATTGTAGTCCCCATCACAGCAAACACAGCACACGCTAAAAGACATAAGGCGTATTATTGCACAAACAGTGAACGCGGCTGAACTGCGCTTCGTCATATATCATCTTTCATCGTAAGCAATCTGAATATAGAATCACCACCCGGTTGAAACACACAGCTCACGGTGTGCACAGAGCACTAAACTCAGTAGCTCCGACAGGAAGCCGGACTTGGAATCTGAAGAAACTGTAACAAGGAACACTTTTCAGAGAGTCCCTCAACGAAACCCTGTCGTCTATCCGCCATATCTCGCTACAAACTGCTATTCAGTGTCTATCTAACTTGCCTGCGATCCTCTAGGGTTTTAACACTGTCCATGACGGACCAATAATCTTTCATATTCTTATTCTCTCATAACTCAATAATCTTTCATATTCTTATTCTCTTATAACTCAATAATCTTTCATATTCTTATTCTCTCACAACACAATAATCTTTCATATTCTTATTCTCTCACAACACAATAATCTTTCATATTCTTATTCTCTCATAACTCATTAATCTCTACATCTTGGGTTGTTGTAATATAACTAGAGTCTGTTTAACTAACCCTGCCTGGGCCTAGGTGCTGTCACAATACTAGATGTAACCCTGTTCTCGCCAGTTCTTTCTCTCATCTCACAATTTGCGTTCGCTTCCTACGATGTATACTATATAGAGAGTTATGTCGCTCTTAAACCAAGAGACCTGTCTTTAAGGTAAGGACTTACTTCGACACAAAACTCTTTCCCTTGTCCTTAAATCTATTAGGTAGCCGTGATAGCTCAGTGGTTAGTGAACTGGACTACGAAGGACAAGGGGTAGGATTCGATCCCAACCGACGGCTTCCGGGTTCACCCAGCCGTAAATGGGTACCGGATTTTTATGAGAAAGTAAAGCGGCACGTACGTAATACCGACCACATTACCCCAAAAATCATGTGCCGAAGGTCTGTATAATGTATGGTCACTAACACCATATTCTCTATTCGCCACTTGGCGTGACGGGGGTACTTTACTTTTAAAAAAATCTACTAGGTTACTTCCCCCTTTTAGTGTAGTCCCACAACTTCTATTATTATCCTTACTTAAGTACGTTATGATACAGTCGAACCAAAATTGATCAAAACCCTTTCAAACCGTCTATTGAAAAGACAGACTATCTAGTATGATCAAAAGTAAAGATCGAAGAAGGAAGGCAAACCAGAAACACAAAATATCGCGCTGAAGTCGGATGGGTTTGGTTGAAGCACGCAAATATCGCAAATTTGCTGTAAATTAGTACACAACGCGACTAGCGCAGCGCTGCTCCTAACGCTCTTTTAATGAGAGCCGATAAATAGGGGTAATTCCAGAACAAAGATGTACTTCCATCAAAGGGAGGCAACGTGTCTTTAATTTACACACAGAAAAAGCCCTGACAGTGGAAACAGGAAACGCTAGAGCTGTTGTGTAAACCGTTAATGGCGATAATGATATTGTCGATGATGGTCTTGATGATAATAATGTTGATGTTAATGTCTTTGATGATAATGGTGTTGATGCTAATGTTCTTCATGAAAATAGTGTTGATAATAATGATGTTGATGGTAATGATAATGATGTTGATGATAATGATAATGATGTTGATGATAATGATAATGATGTTGATGATAATGATAATGATGTTGATAATGATGTTGATGATAATGATAATGATGTTGATGATAATGTTAATGATGTTGATGATAATGATGTTGATGTTGATGATAATGCTTTTGATGATAATGGTGTTGATGATAATGATGATGTTAATAATAAGGATGTTGATGATAATGATGTTGATAATAATGATGTTGATGATAATGATATTGATGATAATGATGTTGATAATAATGATGTTGATGATAATGATGTTGATGATAATGGTGTTGGTGGTAATGATGATGTTAATAATAAGGATGTTGATGATAATGATGTTGATGATAATGATGTTGATGATAATGATGTTGATAATAATGATGTTGATGATAATGATGTTGATAATAATGATGTTGATGATAATGATGTTGATGATAATGATATTGATGATAATGGTGTTGATGATAATGATGATGTTAATAATAGGATGTTGATGATAATGATGATAATGATGTTGATTATAATGATGTTGACGATAATGATGTTGATGATAATGATGTTGATGATAATGATGATGTTGATAATGCTTTTGATGATAATAGTGATGATAATGATGTTGATGATAATGATGTTGATGATAATGATGTTGATGATGATGATGATGTTGATAATGCTTTTGATGATAATAGTGATGATAATGATGTTGATGATAATGATGTTGATGATAATGATGTTGATGATAATGATGTTGATGATAATGATGATGTTGATAATGCTTTTGATGATAATGGTGATGATAATGATGTTGATGATAATGATGTTGATGATAATGCTTTTGATGATTATGATGATGATGTTAATCATGATGGTGTTAATAATAAGGATGTTGATTTTAATGATAACTATGATGTTGATGATAACAACGTTGATAAACTAATGATGTTGATTACATTTAACGGATGTGTCAGTATAGTTGACACATTAAACCCGCCCCCAACATCATGGTTGACATCCGTTCACAATCTGTGTCACAATTAGTTCGCGAAAAACCGAGATCATCTTTGCGAACACACCACAGGGGTTACGTGCCTAGCGACATAGAAGCTCTAAATGATGCAGACATATACAGCTCCAGGCTAGGCTAAGCACGAGCTTGCTGACAGGTCCTTATCCATGTGCCTAACATTCGTGATTTTACTAAAACGACCTGTGTCACCACTGGACAACTTGGAATCGTTATGGTAACTATTCTAAATTTAGAAAGATGTATTACCAACTTTGACTACTACCTACATGCGTAGTTCCTGTCCTGCAAATATTTCCATCTCGGTCTAACATTTCGGCAAAAGTTTTGAGTTTTTTTTTTTTTTATATCATAACGTAGAAGAAGTTATGTTCTGGCTGTTATTTGGTCTCCCGATTTGATAGGGTCCTAAGAGTTTGAAATTGTGTTCTCTTCCCACACACCTCCCCCGCTTATCTTGTTTCATTCAAATATTATATGTTTATTGATTGGAATGGGCGTGGTTTGTTGGCGGAGAGGGTGTGGCTACACAAGTTAAACTTCCGCGGTGTTGTCAGTTAGAGATGTGTGGATTACCAGTAAAGTAGGCGTGGCTTTGTCATCGTGTGAGGTATTACTTAGAAAGTCAAGTAGGTGTGGTTTGGTCAATGAGAGGTATTGATTATGAGGTTTAGTTAGGTGTGGATTTGTCAGTCCAGGAGGCGTGGATTTGTCGGTCAGGAGGTGTGGATTTGTCAGTCTATGAGATGTGGATTTGTCAGTCTATGAGATGTGGATTTGTCAGTCTATGAGATGTGGATTTGTCAGTCTATGAGATGTGGATTTGTCAGTCTATGAGATGTGGATTTGTCAGTCTATGAGATGTGGATTTGTCAGTCTATGAGATGTGGATTTGTCAGTCTAGGAGATGTGGATTTGTCAGTCTATGAGATGTGGATTTGTCAGTCTAGGAGATGTGAATTTGTCAGTCTATGAGGTGTGGATTTGTCAGTCTAGGAGATGTGGATTTGTCAGTCTACGAGATGTGAATTTGTCAGTCTATGAGGTGTGGATTTGTCAGTCTATGAGATGTGGATTTGACAGTCTATGAGATGTGGATTTGTCAGTCTATGAGATGTGGATTTGTCAGTCTATGAGATGTGGATTTGTCAGTCTATGAGATGTGGATTTGTCAGTCTATGAGATGTGGATTTGTCAGTCTATGAGATGTGGATTTGTCAGTCTAGGAGATGTGGATTTGTCAGTCTATGAGATGTGGATTTGTCAGTCTAGGAGATGTGAATTTGTCAGTCTATGAGGTGTGGATTTGTCAGTCTAGGAGATGTGGATTTGTCAGTCTACGAGATGTGAATTTGTCAGTCTATGAGGTGTGGATTTGTCAGTCTATGAGATGTGGATTTGACAGTCTATGAGATGTGGATTTGTCAGTCTAGGAGATGTGGATTTGTCAGTCTAGGAGGTGTGGGTTTGTCAGTCTATGAGATGTGGATTTGTCAGTCCAGGAGGTGTGGATTTGTCAGTCTATGAGATGTGGATTTGTCAGTCCAGGAGGTGTTGATTTGTCAGTCCAGGAGGTGTGGATTTGTCAGTCTATGAGGTGTGGATTTTTCAGTCTATGAGATGTGGATTTGTCAGTCTATGAGATGTGGATTTGTCAGTCTAGGAGATGTGGATTTGTCAGTCTATGAGATGTGGATTTGTCAGTCCAGGAGGTGTGGATTTGTCAGTCTATGAGATGTGGATTTGTCAGTCTATGAGATGTGGATTTGTCAGTCCAGGAGGTGTGGATTTGTCAGTCTATGAGATGTGGATTTGTCAGTCTAGGAGGTGTGGATTTGTCAGTCTAGGAGTGGTGGATTTGTCAGTCTATGAGATGTGGATTTGTCAGTCTATGAGATGTGGATTTGTCAGTCTATGAGATGTGGATTTGTCAGTCTATGAGATGTGGATTTGTCAGTCTATGAGATGTGGATTTGTCAGTCTATGAGATGTGGATTTGTCAGTCTATGAGATGTGGACTTGTCAGTCTATGAGATGTGGACTTGTCAGTCTATGAGATGTGGACTTGTCAGTCTATGAGATGTGGACTTGTCAGTCTATGAGATGTGGACTTGTCAGTCTATGAGATGTGGACTTGTCAGTCTATGAGATGTGGACTTGTCAGTCTATGAGATGTGGACTTGTCAGTCTATGAGATGTGGACTTGTCAGTCTATGAGATGTGGACTTGTCAGTCTATGAGATGTGGACTTGTCAGTCTATGAGATGTGGACTTGTCAGTCTATGAGATGTGGACTTGTCAGTCTATGAGATGTGGATTTGTCAGTCTATGAGATGTGGACTTGTCAGTCTATGAGATGTGGATTTGTCAGTCTATGAGATGTGGATTTGTCAGTCTATGAGATGTGGACTTGTCAGTCTATGAGATGTGGATTTGTCAGTCTATGAGATGTGGATTTGTCAGTCTATGAGATGTGGACTTGTCAGTCTATGAGATGTGGACTTGTCAGTCTATGAGATGTGGACTTGTCAGTCTATGAGATGTGGGTTTGTCAGTCTAGGAGGATTGCCTAACGGCAAACGTTCGTTTTTTGGGTTTTTTGTTATGGTAGCTGAGGGGATTGTGTGTTAAAGGATCAAGTAGGCGTGGTTTGTTGGCTGTGAGAGATTGATATCACCAAGGCAGGTAGGCGTGGTTTGGTGGCTGTTAGAGATTGTGATAATCAATGCAAGTAGGCGTGGTTTAGTGGCTCTGATAGATAGTGATCACTAAGGCAAGTAGGCGTGGTTTAGTGGCTGTGAGAGATTGTACTTACCTATATAAAGTTGCTTAATGCATCAAACAAACGTAATTTGGTGGGTCAAGCAAACATAGTAGAGTGGGTCAGATAAAGTAGCATGGGTCAGACAAACATAGTAGACTAGGTGAGATAGACATAGTAGAGTGGGTCTAGCAGAAGTAGTTTAGTAAGTCAGACAGACATAATAGAGTGAGTCAAACAGACATAGAAGAGTGAGTCTAGCAGAGGTAGTTTAGTGGGTCAGACAGACATAGTAGAGTGTGTCTAGCAGAGGTAGTTTAGTGGGTCAGACAGACATAGTAGAGTGAGTCTAGCAGAGGTAGTTTAGTGGGTCAGACAGACATAGTAGAGTGTGTCTAGCAGGGGTAGTTTAGTGGGTCAGACAGACATAGTAGAGTGTGTCTAGCAGAGGTAGTTTAGTGGGTCAGACAGACATACTAGAGTGTGTCTAGCAGAGGTAGTTTAGTGGGTCAGACAGACATAGTAGAGTGAGTTAGACAGACATAGTAGAGTGTGTCTAGCAGAGGTAGTTTAGTGGGTCAGACAGACATAGTAGAGTGAGTTAGACAGACATAGTAGAGTGTGTCTAGCAGAGGTAGTTTAGTGGGTCAGACAGACATAGTAGAGTGTGTCTAGCAGAGGTTGTTTAGTGGGTCAGACAGACATAGTAGAGTGAGTCTAGCAGAGGTAGTTTAGTGGGTCAGAAAGACATAGTAGAGTGAGTCTAGCAGAGGTTGTTTAGTGGGTCAGACAGACATTGTAGAGTGTGTCTAGCAGAGGTAGTTTAGTGGGTCAGACAGACATAGTAGAGTGAGTCTAGCAGAGGTAGTTTAGTGGGTCAGAAAGACATAATAGAGTGAGTCTAGCAGAGGTTGTTTAGTGGGTCAGAAAGACATAGTAGAGTGAGTCTAGCAGATGCAGTTTAGTGGTCAGAAAGACATAGTAGAGTGAGTCTAGCAGAGGTAGTTTAGTGGTCAGAAGACATAGTAGAGTCTGTCTAGCAGAGGTAGTTTAGTGGGTCAGACAGACATAGTAGAGTGAGTCAAACAGACATAGAAGAGTGAGTCTAGCAGAGGTAGTTTAGTAGATCAGACAGACTTAGTAGAGTGAGTCAGACAGACATAGTAGTATGAGTCTAGCAGAGGTAGTTTTGTGGTTCAGACAGACATAGTTGAGTGAGTCTAGCAGAGGTAGTTTAGTGGGTCAGACAGACATAGTTGAGTGAGTCTAGCAGAAGTAGTTTAGTGGGTCAGACAGACATAGTTGAGTGAGTCTAGCAGAGGTAGTTTAGTGGGTCAGACAGACATATATAAAGAGTGTGTCTAGCAGAGGTAGTTTAGTGGGTCAGAGAGACATAGTAGAGTGTGACTGGCAGAGGTAGTTTAGTGGGTCAGACAGACTAGTAGAGTGTGTCTAGCAGAGGTAGTTTAGTGGGTCAGACAGACATAGTTGAGTGAGTCTAGCAGAGGTTGTTTAGTGGGTCAGACAGACATAGTAGGGTGTGTCTAGCAGAAGTAGTTTAGTGGGTCAGACAGACATAGAAGAGTGTGTCTAGTAGAGGTAGTTTAGTGGGTCAGACAGACATAGTAGAGTGTGTCTAGCAGAGGTTGTTTAGTGGGTCAGACAGACATAGTAGAGTGTGTCTAGCAGAGGCTGTTTAGTGGGTCAGACAGACATAGTTGAGTGAGTCTAGCAGAGGTTGTTTAGTGGGTCAGAAAGACATAGTTGAGTCTGTCTAGCAGAAGTAGTTTAATGGGTCAGACAGACATAGTAGAATGTGTCTAGTAGAGGTAGTTCAGTGGGTCAAACAGACATAGTAGAGTGTGTCTAGCAGAGGTTGTTTAGTGGATCAGACAGACATAGTAGAGTGTGTATAGCAGAGGTTGTTTAGTGGTCAGACAGACATAGTAGAGTGTGTCTAGCAGAGGTAATTTAGTGGGTCAGACAGACATAGAAGAGTGTGTCTAGCAGAGGTAGTTTAGTGGGTCAGACAGACATAGTAGAGTGTGTCTAGCAGAGGTAGTTTAGTGGGTCAGACAGACATACTAGAGTGTGTCTAGCAGAGGTTGTTTAGTGGGTCAGACAGACATAGTAAAGTCTGTCTAGCAGAGATTATTTAGTGGGTCAGACAGACATAGTAGAGTGTGTCTAGCAGAGGTAGTTTGGTGGGTCAGACAGACATAGTAGAGTGTGTCTAGCAGAGGTTGTTTAGTGGGTCAGACATACATAGTAGAGTGTGTCTAGCAGAGGTAGTTTAGTGGGTCAGACAGACATAGTAGAGTGTGTCTAGCAGAGGTAGTTTAGTGGGTCAGACAGACATAGTAGAGTGTGTCTAGCAGAGGTAGTTTAGTGGGTCAGACAGACATAGCAGAGTGAGTCTAGCAGAGGTTGTTTAGTGGGTCAGACAGACATAGTAGAGTGTGTCTAGCAGAGGTAGTTTAGTGTTTAAACATCATGACAGACAACAGAAAAACTTCAAACATCATGACAACACATCATGACAACACATCATGAAAACACGACCTCAAGTAAGATTCAAAGCTCGACAACTTGACAACTGACCTCCAGATAACATTCACACATTTTTGACCTTCTAGAACAATGTCTACAAATGTTAAAGCATCACATCCATCAAATCACATGATCGCAGTGAAATGTAAGCATCTGTGTGATACAATCTGTCCTCATCCTTTTTCCTTATTTACCAAAATGAAGTGAGTAAGAGCACTTGCTGTCACAGTCTATCCCAGCTCGGAGCATGACCATCACAACGAAACAAAGCTACAAACATTACCATCAACATTGAGTGGCGTTTACGCATGGAAGATTGGCTACCATGGAGCGCCATTCCGCTCTGTCTCTTGCTTTGATGGTGCAGGCTATCATAGGCTGACTCGTCCATCTTTTGATGCTACGCGTCCATGCAAATCTTGGTCTCCCTATGTCTCTGTTACCTTGTATTTTCCCTACCAAGATTACTTTTGGTAATCTTTTGTGTCTTTTAACATGCCCCACAAATCTAATTTGTCTTGTTTCATTTGTATCTCAATAGAAACAAGAAAAAGAGTTCTAAAATGTTATGTAGAACCAGTTTTAACATATGGACATGAATCATGGACAATAGGACAACAGACAAGAAAATCACTGGAGGCTGTAGAAATGTGGTTTTACAGAAGAGTGTTGAGAATACCATGGACAGCTAAGAAAGGTAATGACAACTTTGTGAAAGATACCAAAGGAAAATAATAGCTAATTTTCAATATTAGGAAGAAACAATCATCATTCTATGGCCACGTAATGAGAAGAGAACAGCCGGAATATATTGTAACAACTGGGAAAATCGAAGGACGAAGAGATAGAGGAAAGCAAAGATAAAAAATACGAGACAGCATAAGAGAATGTCTTGACCGTAGGTCAACAACAGAAATGATAAATAACTTTCGTGATCGAAAGTTGTGGAGAGACATGATCACCTACGCTAGCAGGCTCGGTACTTGATGATGATGATGATTTGTATCTAGTTCTCTTTTCATTTGTAGCTGTTTTAAGACTTCATCGTTTTTTTTATCCAATTCTTCCTATTCTTCTATAAAGCAAAATTTCAAAGGGTTCGATTTTATGTTCTGTTTTCTTATCTAATGTCCATGTTTCTGCACCATACAGGAATGTTGACAAAATATAACATTTTGCTATTCTTAGCCCTAGCCTTGATGTTATTTGTTTGATGTTAGTATATTTTTACACAGAAACAAGTTTTGTGCAAAACAATGCTACACAAACAACAACCCCTCCCCCTTACACAGAACAAAGCTACACAAACAACAATGTCCCACAAAACAAAGCTACACAATCAACAACCTCCTACAAAACAAAGCTACACAAACATCAACCCCCCACAAAACAAAGCTACAAACACAACAACCCCCCCCCCCCAAAACAAAGCTACACAAACATCAACCCCCCCCCAAAAAAAAAAAAAACAATAAAAAGATACACAAACAACAACCTCCCACAAAACAAAGATACACAAACAACAAACCCCCCCCCAAAAAAAAAAAAAAAAAACAAACAAACAAAGATACACAAACAACAACCTCCCACAAAACAAAGCTACAAACACAACATACCCCCCCCCCCCCCACAAAACAAAGCTACACAAACAACAACCTCCCACAAAACAAAGCTACAAACACAACAAACCCCCCCCCCCCCAAAAAAAAACAAAAAAAAACTACACAAACAACAACCTCCCACAAAACAAAGATACACAAACAACAACCTTCCACAAAACAAAGCTACACAAACAACAACCCTCCACAAAACAAAGCTACACGAACAACAACCTCCCACAAAACAAAGCTACACAAACAACAACCTCCCACAAAACAAAGCTACACAAACATCAACCCCCCCCCCCAAAAAAAAAAAAAACAAAGATACACAAACAACAACCGTCCACAAAACAAAGATACACAAACAACAACCCCCCCCCCCCCCACAAAACAAAGCTACACAAACAACAACCCTCCACAAAACAAAGCTACACAAACAATAACCCTCCACAAAACAAAGCTACACAAACAACAACCTCCCACATAACAAAACTACACAAACAAGAACCTCCCACAAAACAAAGATACACAAATAACAACCTCCCACAAAACAAAGATACACAAACAACAACCCTCCACAAAACAAAGATACACAAACAACAACCCTCCACAAAACAAAGCTACACAAACAACAACCCTCCACAAAACAAAGATACACAAACAACAACCTCCCACAAAACAAAGATACATAAACAATAACCCTCCACAAAACAAAGCTACACAAACAACAACCTCCCACAAAACAAAGATACACGACTTTTCATTTTAAAAAAAAACAAAAATTCGTTCTATTTCAATTCTTCAAAACCCTTGAGCATCTAATTTTGATATCTCTCTCTCTCTCTCTCTCTCTCTCTCTCTCTCTCTCTCTCTCTCTGTCTCTTCCCCCTCCCCCTCGGGCAGATTTACAAATCTATTTATATCTTTCCTAGACTAAAATAATTCCTGCAGTGAATCACCATCGAAAATAAAACCGTCGTGACTGCGGGGCAGCTTAGAGCAATCTCCTCAACTCATATTTCTCACGTTTCCCTTCTGCTTGTATGCTCGCCTTGTACGTGGGAGTCAATTTGAACAGCCTTTATAACATCTTCCGAGTACAACGCAAGTGTTGTTCTTACCTTTAACTTAGGGCCCAAACTTTATATACTTCCGTAACGCAGTCTACGTGGACAGGTAGTAGGGCTAATGACAGGATCCCACTACAGGTAAGATTAAGATTAAACGTGTTTTTAACTTGATGTGTCTGTTGTCGCTATATGATGCGATGAGAATGTTGGCAACCTGAGATTTTACGACATGACGTGTACTATAAATCATACATTTATCTTTGTTACATTGTAGATGTTGTAACGTTGTAGATGTTGTAACGTTGTAGATGTAATGATGTAGATGTTGTAATGTTGTATATGTTGTGAGGTTGGAAATATTGTAATACTGTGACGTTGTAGATGTAACGGTGTAGATTCTGTGACGTTGTAGATGTAACGATGTAGATGCTGTGACGTTGTAGATGGTGTGATGTTGTAGATGTAGCGTTGTAGATGTAACGTTGTAGATGCTGTGACGTTGTAGATGTAACGTTGTAGATGCTGTGACGTTGTAGATGTAACGTTGTAGATGCTGTGACGTTGTAGATGTAACGTTGTAGATGCTGTGACGTTGTAGATATAACGAAGTAGATTCTATGACGTTGTAGATGATGTCACGTTGTAGATGTAACGTTGTAGATGCTGTGACGTTATAGATGTAACGAAGTAGATGCTGTGACGTTATAGATGTAACGAAGTAGATGCTGTGACGTTATAGATGTAACGTTGTAGATGCTGTGACGTTGTAGATGTAACGAAGTAGATGCTGTGACGTTGTAGATGCTGTGACGTTGTAGATGTAACGTTGTAGATGTAACGTTGTAGATGCTGTGACGTTATAGATGTAACGTTGTAGATGCTGTGACGTTGTAGATGTAACGTTGTAGATGCTGTGACGTTGTAGATGTAACGTTGTAGATGTAACGTTGTAGATGCTGTAACGCTGTACATGTAACGTTGTAGATGTCACGTTGTAGATGCTGTGACTTTGTAGATGTTGTCACGTTGTAGATGTAACGTTGTAGATGTAACGTTGTAGATGCTGTGACGTTGTACATGTAACGTTGTAGATGTAACGTTGTAGATGCTGTGACGTTGTAGATGTTGTCACGTTGTAGATGTAACGTTGTAGATGTAACGTTGTAGATGCTGTGACGTTGTAGATGTAACGTTGTAGATGCTGTGACGTTGTAGATGTAACGTTGTAGATGCTGTGACGTTGTAGATGTAACGTTGTAGATGCTGTGACGTTGTAGATATAACGAAGTAGATTCTATGACGTTGTAGATGATGTCACGTTGTAGATGTAACGTTGTAGATGCTGTGACGTTATAGATGTAACGAAGTAGATGCTGTGACGTTATAGATGTAACGTTGTAGATGCTGTGACGTTGTAGATGTAACGTTGTAGATGCTGTGACGTTGTAGATGTAACGAAGTAGATGCTGTGACGTTGTAGATGCTGTGACGTTGTAGATGTAACGTTGTAGATGCTGTAATGTTGTAGATGTAACGTTGTAGATGCTGTTACGTTGTAGATGTAACGTTGTAGATGTAACGTTGTAGATACTGTAACGTTGTAGATGTAACGTTGTAGATGCTGTGACGTTGTAGATGTAACGTTGTAGATGTTGTAACGTTGTAGATGCGGTGACGTTGTAGATGTAACGTTGTAGATGCTGTAACGTTGTAGATGTAACATTGTAGATGTGACGTTGTAGATGTTGTGACGTCGTAGATACGTCAGTGAAAAATCTGTGGACACATGGCCGTCGTAACACCCGAGAGTGATGTCACCAAGACTGCGACGATCGTATGTGAGGTGGCCAGTGCTTCCCCATCACTGCCTTTCATTGTTTTAGTGCGCGATATCAGTTAACCAGAAACGGGGCCATGGGAAGGTCTGTGGCTAACTTTGTGTTTCTTCATCTTTCCTTATGCAAATTCATTATTCGACACAAACACAATCAACATGTGAGCATCTCATAGAGCAAGAGACTCAGTAAACAGAGAACAACTGTGGGAGATACTAGCAACATACGGAGTAAGCCAACATCTAACAGAGAACAACTGTGGGAGATACTAGCAACATACGGAGTATGCCAACATCTAACAGAGAACAACAGTGGGAGATACTAGCAACATACGGAGTATGCCAACATCTAACAGAGAACAACTGTGGGAGATACTAGCAACATACGGAGTATGCCAACATCTAACAGAGAACAACAGTGGGAGATACTAGCAACATACGGAGTATGTCAAACATCTAACAGAGAACAACTGTGGGAGATACTAGCAACATACGGAGTATGCCAACATCTAACAGAGAACAACTGTGGGAGATACTAGCAACATACGGAGTAAGCCAACATCTAACAGAGAACAACTGTGGGAGATACTAGCAACATACGGAGTATGCCAACATCTAACAGAGAACAACAGTGGGAGATACTAGCAACATACGGAGTATGCCAACATCTAACAGAGAACAACTGTGGGAGATACTAGCAACATACGGAGTATGCCAACATCTAACAGAGAACAACAGTGGGAGATACTAGCAACATACGGAGTATGTCAACATCTAACAGAGAACAACTGTGGGAGATACTAGCAACATACGGAGTATGCCACATCTAACAGAGAACAACTGTGGGAGATACTAGCAACATACGGAGTATGCAACATCTAACAGAGAACAACTGTGGGAGATACTAGCAACATACGGAGTAAGCCAACATCTAACAGAGAACAACAGTGAGAGATACTAGCAACATACGGAGTTTGCCACATCTAACAGAGAACAACAGTGGAGATACTAACAACATACGGAGTAAGCCAACATCTAACAGAGAACAACTGTGGGAGATACTATCAACATACGGAGTAAGGCAACATCTAACAGAAAACAACAGTGAGAGATACTAGCAACATACGGAGTATGCCAACATCTAACAGAGAACAACTGTGGGAGATACTAACAACATACGGAGTAAGGCAACATCTAACAGAGAACAACAGTGAGAGATACTAGCAACATGCGGAGTATGCCAACATCTAACAGAGAACAACTGTGGAGATACTAACAACATACGGAGTAAGCCAACATCTAACAGAGAACAACTGTGGGAGATACTAACAACATACGGAGTAAGGCAACATCTAACAGAGAACAACAGTAAGAGATACTAGCAACATACGGAGTAAGCCAACATCTAACAGAGAACAACTGTGGGAGATACTAGCAACATACGGAGTAAGTCAACATCTAACAGAGAACAACTGTGGGAGATACTAGCAACATACGGAGTAAGCCAACATCTAACAGAGAACAACTGTGGGAGATACTAGCAACATACGTTAACCAACATCTAACAGAGAACAACTGTGGGAGATACTAGCAACATACAGAGTAAGCCAACATCTAACAGAGAACAACTGTGGGAGATACTAACAACATACAGAGTAAGCCAACATCTAACCAACCTAATTAAAAGTCTCTACATCAACAGCAGCCGCATAGTCAGAACAGCAGCAGGCTACACAGACCACTTCGAAGTTAGATCAGGTGTAAGACACGGGTGCCCACTATCTCTCCTATTATTTATTGCTTGCATGAACTACATATGGTTAGCCAAACCATAAAATATAGCGGAGATTAACGAGTTTCTATTTGCAAAACAATATAAATATTTGGAAAACATTCTTAAACTCAGACGGTAGGTGTACAAAGAGCAAAAGAGGTGAGATGCAGAACAGCCCAGGCAAAAACAACTTTCCAAAAAATTAGGAAGATACTATACAATCCATTTTTGACAATAGAAGCAAGAAAAAAAGTTCTTAAATGTTATGTACAGCTAGTCTCAACATATGGATGTGAATCATGGACAATAGGACAACAGACAAGTAAATCACTGGAGGCTGTAGAAATGTGGTTTTACAGAAGAATGTTGAGAATAGCATAGACATCTAAGAAGAGGAATGAAAACGTTCTGAAAGAGGCCAAAGCAAAAAGAGAGCTAATTTGCAATATTAGGAAGAAACAATTATAATTTTTGGCCATGCAATGAGAAGGGAAAAACTGGAATATATTGTAACAACTGGGAAAAGTGTGGGATGAAGAGATAGAGGGAAGCAATGAGAAAAGATACCAGACAGCTTAAGAAAATGGCTGGCAGAAGGTCAACGACAGAAATGATAAATAGCTGCCGAGATCGAAAGTTGGGGAGAGGCATGATCACCTACGCCAGCAGGGCGGTACTTGATGATGATTGATAATGATGATGATGATTTTTGATGATGATGATGATGATTTGCAAAACGATCAGGCACTAATACATGGACAAATAGAAGACCTACAAGAACACCTAAATAAACTTAGCACAGGCACTCAAAACAGCATGAAAATCAACATCAACAAAACAGAAGTCATGAATAGCGCAAAAGAGAACATCAATATAACGATAGACGACAGACAACTCAAACAAGTAGAGGAATTTAAATATCTAGGAAGTCTAGTGACAAATAACAATTCATAAAGCAACAGAAATAGACTCTTTGATGCAACAAAGCTTGTCAAATCATTGGACAGTTATCACCACTATTGTCCAACAAGGAAAAAACAATAAAGGCAAAATGAGCACTATACAATACAATCTTCATCCCAACGTTGTGCTACCAATGCCAGACCTGGACCCTAGATGCAAGAACAATAAGAAAAATAACCTCTACTGATATGAAATGTGTCAGACGAATGACAGGAAAGAGTCTGAGAGATAAGATCAGAAATGAAGAACTGAGAAAAAAACTAGGAATAACTCCCGTCATAGAATATATAAAGAAACAACAGATAAAATGGTTTGGCCACGTGACAAGACAGAAATATCAAAACACGAGCCTTCAATAAACGTCACGAGAACACCATTTGAAGGAGCGACCAGGAAAAAGATGGATTGACGGAATATTAGAAACACAAGGACACGTAGCAGATACAAACAGAAGAGCTAAAGACCGCAAATTATATCTCCCCTCGACGCTGAAAGGCAGATAAGGAGAGAAGAAGAAGAATATTTTGTTCCCACAGGAAACTATCTCACATGTTACCTTCTCGTGTCTGATAGAAAGAAAATGTTTCTCTTTGGCGGTTTTTGAGAAATGCCAATAATTTATCTCGGCGTTCTAGACTGATTATATTCTCTCTGTCTTTCTCTCTCTCTCTCTCTCTCTCTCTCTCTCTCTCTCTCTCTCTCTCTCTCTCTTTATGTGTGCATGTATGTCTGTATGTAATACATAGAATGAGCTAATACTTCAGCACACACACACACAACATTGCTATTCCTCAACGCGTTGTCACTAGCACATTAAGGTGAATATTCTCAAACTTCTTTGTATTTATTTCCCCACACACTTTCACACATTCCCACCCACATTCAAACTATATCTGTCTACGACCTTATATTTGTGTCTGCGACCTTATATTTGTGTCTACGACCTTATATTTGTGTCTGCGACCTTATATTTGTGTCTACGACCTTATATTTGTGTCTGCGACCTTATATTTGTGTCTGCGACCTTATATTTGTGTCTGAGACGTCACATTGTGTCTGCGACCTTATATTTGTGTCTGAGACGTCACATTTGTGTCTGCGACCTTATATTTGTGTCTGAGACGTCACATTTGTGTCTGCGACCTTATATTTGTGTCTGAGACGTCACATTTGTGTCTGCGACCTTATATTTGTGTCTGCGACCTTATATTTGTGTCTGAGACGTCACATTTGTGTCTGCGACCTTATATTTGTGTCTGCGACCTTACACTGAAGACTGCGACGTCACATTTGTGTCTGCGACCTTTTATTTGTGTCTGCGACCTTATATTTGTGTCTGCGACCTTATATTTGTGTCTGAGACGTCACATTTGTGACTACGACCTTATATTTGTGTCTGCGACCTTATATTTGTGTCTGCGACCTTATATTTGTGTCTGCGACCTTACACTGAAGACTGCGACGTCACATTTGTGTCTGCGACCTTATATTTGTGTCTGAGACGTCACATTTGTGTCTGCGACCTTATATTTGTGTCTGAGACGTCACATTTGTGTCTGCGACCTTATATTTCTGTCTGCGACCTTATATTTGTGTCTGAGACGTCACATTTGTGTCTGCGACCTTATATTTGTGTCTGCGACCTTATATTTGTGTTTGAGACGTCACATTTGTGTCTGCGACCTTATATTTGTGTCTGCGACCTTACACTGAAGACTGCGACGTCACATTTGTGTCTGCGACCTTATATTTGTGTCTGCGACCTTATATTTGTGTCTGCGACCTTATATTTGTGTCTGAGACGTCACATTTGTGTCTGCGACCTTATATTTGTGTCTGAGACGTCACATTTGTGTCTGTGACGTCACATTTGTGTCTGCGACCTTATATTTGTGTCTGAGATGTCACATTTGTGTCTGAGACGTCACATTTGTGTCTGCGACCTTATATTTGTGTCTGCGACCTTATATTTGTGTCTGAGACGTCACATTTGTGTCTGCGACCTTATATTTGTGTCTGAGACGTCACATTTGTGTCTGCGACTTTATATTTGTGTCTGAGACGTCACATTTGTGTCTGCGACCTTATATTTGTGTCTGAGACGTCACATTTGTGTCTGCGACCTTATATTTGTGTCTGAGACGTCACATTTGTGTCTGCGACCTTATATTTGTGTCTGCGACCTTATATTTGTGTTTGAGACGTCACATTTGTGTCTGCGACATTATATTTGTGTCTGAGACGTCACATTTGTGTCTGCGACCTTATATTTGTGTCTGAGACGTCACATTTGTGTCTGCGACCTTATATTTGTGTCTGAGACGTCACATTTGTGTCTGCGACCTTATATTTGTGTCTGAGACGTCACATTTGTGTCTGCGACCTTATATTTGTGTCTGAGACGTCACATTTGTGTCTGCGACCTTATATTTGTGTCTGAGACGTCACATTTGTGTCTGCGACCTTATATTTGTGTCTGAGACGTCACATTTGTGTCTGCGACCTTATATTTGTGTCTGCGACCTTATATTTGTGTCTGAGACGTCACATTTGTGTCTGCGACCTTATATTTGTGTCTGAGACGTCACATTTGTGTCTGCGACCTTATATTTGTGTCTCAGACGTCACATTTGTGTCTGCGACCTTATATTTGTGTCTGAGACGTCACATACACGTCTGCAACCTTATATTTGTGTCTGAGACGTCACATTTGTGTCTGCGACCTTATATTTGTGTCTGAGACGTCACATTTGTGTCTGCGACCTTATATTTGTGTCTGAGACGTCACATTTTGTGTCTGCGACCTTATATTTGTGTCTGAGACGTCACATTTGTGTCTGCGACCTTATATTTGTGTCTGCGACCTTATATTTGTGTCTGAGACGTCACATTTGTGTCTGCGACCTTATATTTGTGTCTGCGACCTTACACTGAAGACTGCGACGTCACATTTGTGTCTGCGACCTTTTATTTGTGTCTGCGACCTTATATTTGTGTATGCGACCTTATATTTGTGTCTGAGACGTCACATTTGTGTCTGCGACCTTAAATTTGTGTCTGAGACGTCACATGTGTGTCTGAGACGTCACATTTGTGTCTGCGACCTTATATTTGTGTCTGAGACGTCACATTTGTGTCTGCGACCTTATATTTGTGTCTGAGACGTCACATTTGTGTCAGCGACCTTATATTTGTGTCTGAGACGTCACATTTGTGTCTGCGTCCTTATATTTGTGTCTGAGACGTCACATTTGTGTCTGAGACGTCACATTTGTGTCTGCGACCTTATATTTGTGTCTGCGACTTATATTTGTGTCTGAGACGTCACATTTGTGTCTGCGACCTTATATTTGTGTCTGAGACGTCACATTTGTGTCTGCGACCTTATATTTGTGTCTGAGACGTCACATTTGTGTCTGCGACCTTAAATTTGTGTCTGAGACGTCACATGTGTGTCTGAGGCGTCACATTTGTGTCTGCGACCTTATATTTGTGTCTGAGACGTCACATTTGTGTCTGCGACCTTATATTTGTGTCTGAGACGTCACATTTGTGTCTGCGACCTTATATTTGTGTCTGAGACGTCACATTTGTGTCTGCGACCTTATATTTGTGTCTGAGACGTCACATTTGTGTCTGCGACCTTATATTTGTGTCTGAGACGTCACATGCATGTCTGCGACCTTATATTTGTGTCTGAGACGTCACATGCATGTCTGCGACCTTATATTTGTGTCTGAGACGTCACATTTGTGTCTGCGACCTTATATTTGTGTCTGAGACGTCACATTTGTGTCTGCGACCTTATATTTGTGTCTGAGACGTCACATGCATGTCTGCGACCTTATATTTGTGTCTGTGAAGTCGCATTTGTGTCTGCGACGTTATATTTGTGTCTGAGACGTCACATTTGTGTCTGCGACCTTATATTTGTGTCTGAGACGTCACATTTGTGTCTGCGACCTTATATTTGTGTCTGAGACGTCACATTTGTGTCTGCGTCCTTATATTTGTGTCTGAGACGTCACATTTGTGTCTGAGACGTCACATTGTGTCTGCGACCTTATATTTGTGTCTGCGACTTATATTTGTGTCTGAGACGTCACATTTGTGTCTGCGACCTTATATTTGTGTCTCAGACGTCACATTTGTGTCTGCGACCTTATATTTGTGTCTGAGACGTCACATTTGTGTCTGCGACCTTATATTTGTGTCTGCGACCTTACACTGAAGACTGCGACGTCACATGCATGTCTGCGACCTTATGTTTGTGTCTGAGACGTCACATGCATGTCTGCGACCTTATATTTGTGTCTGTGACGTCACATGCATGTCTGCGACCTTATATTTGTGTCTGAGACGTCACATTTGTGTCTGCGACCTTATATTTGTGTCTGAGACGTCACATTTGTGTCTGCGACCTTATATTTGTGTCTGAGACGTCACATGCATGTCTGCGATCTTATATTTGTGTCTGAGACGTCACATTTGTGTCTGCGACCTTATATTTGTGTCTGTGACGTCACATTTGTGTCTGCGACCTTATATTTGTGTCTGAGACGTCACATTTGTGTCTGCGACCTTATATTTGTGTCTGAGACGTCACATGCATGTCTGCAACCTTATATTTGTGTCTGAGACGTCACATTTGTGTCTGCGACCTTATATTTGTGTCTGAGACGTCACATTTGTGTCTGCGACCTTATATTTGTGTCTGAGACGTCACATTTGTGTCTGCGACCTTATATTTGTGTCTGAGACGTCACATTTGTGTCTGCGACCTTATGTTTGTGTCTGCGACCTTATATTTGTGTCTGAGACGTCACATTTGTGTCTGCGACCTTATATTTGTGTCTGCGACCTTACACTGAAGACTGCGACGTCACATTTGTGTCTGCGACCTTTTATTTGTGTCTGCGACCTTATATTTGTGTATGCGACCTTATATTTGTGTCTGAGACGTCACATTTGTGTCTGCGACCTTAAATTTGTGTCTGAGACGTCACATGTGTGTCTGAGACGTCACATTTGTGTCTGCGACCTTATATTTGTGTCTGAGACGTCACATTTGTGTCTGCGACCTTATATTTGTGTCTGAGACGTCACATGCATGTCTGCGACCTTATATTTGTGTCTGTGACGTCACATTTGTGTCTGCGACCTTATATTTGTGTCTGAGACGTCACATTTGTGTCTGCGACCTTATATTTGTGTCTGAGACGTCACATTTGTGTCTGCGACCTTATATTTGTGTCTGCGACCTTACACTGAAGACTGCGACGTCACATGCATGTCTGCGACCTTATATTTGTGTCTGAGACGTCACATGCATGTCTGCGACCTTATATTTGTGTCTGAGACGTCACATTTGTGTCTGCGACCTTATATTTGTGTCTGAGACGTCACATTTGTGTCTGCGACCTTATATTTGTGTCTGAGACGTCACATGCATGTCTGCGATCTTATATTTGTGTCTGAGACGTCACATTTGTGTCTGAGACGTCACATTTGTGTCTGCGACCTTATATTTGTGTCTGAGACGTCACATTTGTGTCTGAGACGTCACATTTGTGTCTGCGACTTTATATTTGTGTCTGCGACCTTATATTTGTGTCTGAGACGTCACATTTGTGTCTGCGACCTTATATTTGTGTCTGAGACGTCACATTTGTGTCTGCGACCTTATATTTGTGTCTGAGACGTCACATTTGTGTCTGCGACCTTATATTTGTGTCTGAGACGTCACATTTGTGTCAGCGACCTTATATTTGTGTCTGAGACGTCACATTTGTGTCTGCGTCCTTATATTTGTGTCTGAGAAGTCACATTTGTGTCTGAGACGTCACATTTGTGTCTGCGACCTTATATTTGTGTCTGCGACTTATATTTGTGTCTGAGACGTCACATTTGTGTCTGCGACCTTATATTTGTGTCTGAGACGTCACATTTGTGTCTGCGACCTTATATTTGTGTCTGAGACGTCACATTTGTGTCTGCGACCTTAAATTTGTGTCTGAGACGTCACATGTGTGTCTGAGACGTCACATTTGTGTCTGCGACCTTATATTTGTGTCTGAGACGTCACATTTGTGTCTGCGACCTTATATTTGTGTCTGAGACGTCACATTTGTGTCTGCGACCTTATATTTGTGTCTGAGACGTCACATGCATGTCTGCGACCTTATATTTGTGTCTGTGACGTCACATTTGTGTCTGCGACCTTATATTTGTGTCTGAGACGTCACATTTGTGTCTGCGACCTTATATTTGTGTCTGAGACGTCACATTTGTGTCTGCGACCTTATATTTGTGTCTGAGACGTCACATTTGTGTCTGCGACCTTATATTTGTGTCTGAGACGTCACATGCATGTCTGCGACCTTATATTTGTGTCTGAGACGTCACATGCATGTCTGCGACCTTATATTTGTGTCTGAGACGTCACATTTGTGTCTGCGACCTTATATTTGTGTCTGAGACGTCACATTTGTGTCTGCGACCTTATATTTGTGTCTGAGACGTCACATGCATGTCTGCGACCTTATATTTGTGTCTGTGAAGTCGCATTTGTGTCTGCGACGTTATATTTGTGTCTGAGACGTCACATTTGTGTCTGCGACCTTATATTTGTGTCTGAGACGTCACATTTGTGTCAGCGACCTTATATTTGTGTCTGAGACGTCACATTTGTGTCTGCGTCCTTATATTTGTGTCTGAGACGTCACATTTGTGTCTGAGACGTCACATTTGTGTCTGCGACCTTATATTTGTGTCTGCGACTTATATTTGTGTCTGAGACGTCACATTTGTGTCTGCGACCTTATATTTGTGTCTCAGACGTCACATTTGTGTCTGCGACCTTATATTTGTGTCTGAGACGTCACATTTGTGTCTGCGACCTTAAATTTGTGTCTGAGACGTCACATGTGTGTCTGAGACGTCACATTTGTGTCTGCGACCTTATATTTGTGTCTGAGACGTCACATTTGTGTCTGCGACCTTATATTTGTGTCTGAGACGTCACATTTGTGTCTGCGACCTTATATTTGTGTCTGAGACGTCACATGCATGTCTGCGACCTTATATTTGTGTCTGTGACGTCACATTTGTGTCTGCGACCTTATATTTGTGTCTGAGACGTCACATTTGTGTCTGCGACCTTATATTTGTGTCTGAGACGTCACATTTGTGTCTGCGACCTTATATTTGTGTCTGAGACGTCACATTTGTGTCTGCGACCTTATATTTGTGTCTGAGACGTCACATGCATGTCTGCGACCTTATATTTGTGTCTGAGACGTCACATGCATGTCTGCGACCTTATATTTGTGTCTGAGACGTCACATTTGTGTCTACGACCTTATATTTGTGTCTGAGACGTCACATTTGTGTCTGCGACCTTATATTTGTGTCTGAGACGTCACATGCATGTCTGCGACCTTATATTTGTGTCTGTGACGTCACATTTGTGTCTGCGACGTTATATTTGTGTCTGAGACGTCACATTTGTGTCTGCGACCTTATATTTGTGTCTGAGACGTCACATTTGTGTCTGCGACCTTATATTTGTGTCTGCGACCTTACACTGAAGACTGCGACGTCACATGCATGTCTGCGACCTTATATTTGTGTCTGAGACGTCACATTTGTGTCTGCGACCTTATATTTGTGTCTGAGACGTCACATTTGTGTCTGCGACCTTATATTTGTGTTTGAGACGTCACATGCATGTCTGCGACCTTATATTTGTGTCTGAGACGTCACATTTGTGTCTGCGACCTTATATTTGTGTCTGAGACGTCACATTTGTGTCTGCGACCTCACATTTGTGTCTGAGACGTCACATTTGTGTCTGCGACCTTATATTTGTGTCTGAGACGTCACATTTGAGTCTGCGACCTTTTATTTGTGTCTGAGACGTCACATTTGTGTCTGCGACCTTATATTTGTGTCTGAGACGTCACAATTGTGTCTGCGACGTTATATTTGTGTCTGAGACGTCACATGCATGTCTGCGATCTTATATTTGTGTCTGAGACGTCACATTTGTGTCTGCGACCTTATATTTGTGTCTGAGACGTCACATGCATGTCTGCGACCTTATATTTGTGTCTGAGACGTCACATTTGTATCTGCGACCTTATATTTCTGTCTGAGACGTCACATTTGTGTCTGCGACCTTATATTTGTGTCTGAGACGTCACATGCATGTCTGCGATCTTATATTTGTGTCTGAGACGTCACATTTGTGTCTGCGACCTTATATTTGTGTCTGAGACGTCACATTTGTGTCTGCGACCTTATATTTGTGTCAGAGACGTCACATTTGTGTCTGCGATCTTATATTTGTGTCTGAGACGTCACATTTGTGTCTGCGACCTTATATTTGTATCTGAGACGTCACATTTGTGTCTGCGACCTAATATTTGTGTCTGAGACGTCACATTTGTGTCTGCGACCTCATATTTGTGTCTATGATCTTATATTTGTGTTTGAGACGTCACATTTGGTTCTATGACCTCATATTTGTGTCTATTACCTTATATTTGTGTTTGAGACGTCACATTTGTGTCTATGACCTCATATTTATGTCTATGACCTGACATTTGTGTCTATGACCTCATATTTGTGTCTATTACCTTATATTTGTGTTTGAGACCTCACATTTGTGTCTATTACCTTATATTTGTGTTTGAGACGTTACATTTGTGTCTGCGACCTTACATTTGTGTCTATGACCTGACATTTGTGTCTATGACCTCACATTTGTGTCTATGATCTCACATTTGTGTCTATGACCTCACATTTGTGTCTATGGCCTCACATTTGTGTCTGCGACCTTATATTTGTGTCTACGACCTTATATTTGTGTCTGAGACGTCACATTTGTGTCTGCGACCTTATATTTGTGTCTGAGACGTCACATTTGTGTCTGCGACCTTATATTTGTGTCTGAGACGTCACATTTGTGTCTGCGACCTTATATTTGTGTCTGCGACCTTATATTTGTGTCTGAGACGTCACATTTGTGTCTGAGACGTCACATTTGTGTCTGCGACCTTATATTTGTGTCTGCGACCTTATATTTGTGTCTGAGACGTCACATTTGTGTCTGCGACCTTATATTTGTGTCTGAGACGTCACATTTGTGTCTGCGACCTTATATTTGTGTCTGAGACGTCACATTTGTGTCTGCGACCTCATATTTGTGTCTGAGACGTCACATTTGTGTCTGCGACCTTATATTTGTGTCTGAGACGTCACATTTGTGTCTGCGACCTTATATTTGTGTCTGCGACCTTATATTTGTGTCTGAGACGTCACATTTGTGTCTGCGACCTTATATTTGTGTCTGAGACGTCACATTTGTGTCTGCGACCTTATATTTGTGTCTGAGACGTCACATTTGTGTCTGCGACCTTATATTTGTGTCTGAGACGTCACATTTGTGTCTGCGACCTTATATTTGTGTCTCAGACGTCACATTTGTGTCTGCGACCTTATATTTGTGTCTGAGACGTCACATGCATGTCTGCGACCTTATATTTGTGTCTGAGACGTCACATTTGTGTCTGCGACCTTATATTTGTGTCTGAGACGTCACATTTGTGTCTGCGACCTTATATTTGTGTCTGAGACGTCACATTTGTGTCTGCGACCTTATATTTGTGTCTGAGACGTCACATTTGTGTCTGCGACCTTTTATTTGTGTCTGCGACCTTATATTTGTGTATGCGACCTTATATTTGTGTCTGAGACGTCACATTTGTGTCTGCGACCTTAAATTTGTGTCTGAGACGTCACATGTGTGTCTGAGACGTCACATTTGTGTCTGCGACCTTATATTTGTGTCTGAGACGTCACATTTGTGTCTGCGACCTTATATGTGTGTCTGAGACGTCACATTTGTGTCAGCGACCTTATATTTGTGTCTGAGACGTCACATTTGTGTCTGCGTCCTTATATTTGTGTCTGAGACGTCACATTTGTGTCTGAGACGTCACATTTGTGTCTGCGACCTTATATTTGTGTCTGCGACTTATATTTGTGTCTGAGACGTCACATTTGTGTCTGCGACCTTATATTTGTGTCTGAGACGTCACATTTGTGTCTGTGACCTTATATTTGTGTCTGAGACGTCACATTTGTGTCTGCGACCTTGAATTTGTGTCTGAGACGTCACATGTGTGTCTGAGACGTCACATTTGTGTCTGCGACCTTATATTTGTGTCTGCGACCTTATATTTGTGTCTGAGACGTCACATTTGTGTCTGAGACGTCACATTTGTGTCTGCGACCTTATATTTGTGTCTGCGACCTTATATTTGTGTCTGAGACGTCACATTTGTGTCTGCGACCTTATATTTGTGTCTGAGACGTCACATTTGTGTCTGCGACCTTATATTTGTGTCTGAGACGTCACATTTGTGTCTGCGACCTTATATTTGTGTCTGAGACGTCACATTTGTGTCTGCGACCTTATATTTGTGTCTGAGACGTCACATTTGTGTCTGCGATCGTATATTTGTGTCTGAGACGTCACATTTGTGTCTGCGACCTTATATTTGTGTCTGAGACGTCACATGCATGTCTGCGACCTTATATTTGTGTCTGTGACGTCACATTTGTGTCTGCGACCTTATATTTGTGTCTGAGACGTCACATTTGTGTCTGCGACCTTATATTTGTGTCTGAGACGTCACATTTGTGTCTGCGACCTTATATTTGTGTCTGAGACGTCACATTTGTGTCTGCGACCTTATATTTGTGTCTGAGACGTCACATGCATGTCTGCGACCTTATATTTGTGTCTGAGACGTCACATTTGTGTCTGCGACGTTATATTTGTGTCTGCGACCTTACACTGAAGACTGCGACGTCACATGCATGTCTGCGACCTTATGTTTGTGTCTGAGACGTCACATGCATGTCTGCGACCTTATATTTGTGTCTGAGACGTCACATGCATGTCTGCGACCTTATATTTGTGTCTGAGACGTCACATTTGTGTCTGCGACCTTATATTTGTGTCTGAGACGTCACATTTGTGTCTGCGACCTTATATTTGTGTCTGAGACGTCACATGCATGTCTGCGATCTTATATTTGTGTCTGAGACGTCACATTTGTGTCTGAGACGTCACATTTGTGTCTGCGACCTTATATTTGTGTCTGAGACGTCACATTTGTGTCTGAGACGTCACATTTGTGTCTGCGACTTTATATTTGTGTCTGCGACCTTATATTTGTGTCTGAGACGTCACATTTGTGTCTGCGACCTTATATTTGTGTCTGAGACGTCACATTTGTGTCTGCGACCTTATATTTGTGTCTGAGACGTCACATTTGTGTCTGCGACCTTATATTTGTGTCTGAGACGTCACATTTGTGTCTGCGACCTTATATTTGTGTCTGAGACGTCACATTTGTGTCTGCGATCTTATATTTGTGTCTGAGACGTCACATTTGTGTCTGCGACCTTATATTTGTGTCTGAGACGTCACATGCATGTCTGCGACCTTAAATTTGTGTCTGTGACGTCACATTTGTGTCTGCGACCTTATATTTGTGTCTGAGACGTCACATTTGTGTCTGCGACCTTATATTTGTGTCTGAGACGTCACATTTGTGTCTGCGACCTTATATTTGTGTCTGCGACCTTACACTGAAGACTGCGACGTCACATGCATGTCTGCGACCTTATATTTGTGTCTGAGACGTCACATGCATGTCTGCGACCTTATATTTGTGTCTGAGACGTCACATTTGTGTCTGCGACCTTATATTTGTGTCTGAGACGTCACATTTGTGTCTGCGACCTTATATTTGTGTCTGAGACGTCACATGCATGTCTGCGATCTTATATTTGTGTCTGAGACGTCACATTTGTGTCTGAGACGTCACATTTGTGTCTGCGACCTTATATTTGTGTCTGAGACGTCACATTTGTGTCTGAGACGTCACATTTGTGTCTGCGACTTTATATTTGTGTCTGCGACCTTATATTTGTGTCTGAGACGTCACATTTGTGTCTGCGACCTTATATTTGTGTCTGAGACGTCACATTTGTGTCTGCGACCTTATATTTGTGTCTGAGACGTCACATTTGTGTCTGCGACCTTATATTTGTGTCTGAGACGTCACATTTGTGTCTGCGACCTTATATTTGTGTCTGAGACGTCACATTTGTGTCTGCGATCTTATATTTGTGTCTGAGACGTCACATTTGTGTCTGCGACCTTATATTTGTGTCTGAGACGTCACATGCATGTCTGCGACCTTATATTT
Source organism: Megaustenia siamemsis (assembly GCA_032433765.1). NCBI lineage: Eukaryota > Metazoa > Mollusca > Gastropoda > Stylommatophora > Ariophantidae > Megaustenia > Megaustenia siamemsis. The sequence goes on from JAVIAB010000124.1 coordinate 6,194,006, forward strand.
GTGTCTGTGACGTCACATTTGTGTCTGCGACCTTATATTTGTGTCTGAGACGTCACATTTGTGTCTGCGACCTTATATTTGTGTCTGAGACGTCACATTTGTGTCTGCGACCTTATATTTGTGTCTGCGACCTTACACTGAAGACTGCGACGTCACATGCATGTCTGCGACCTTATATTTGTGTCTGAGACGTCACATTTGTGTCTGCGACCTTATATTTGTGTCTGAGACGTCACATTTGTGTCTGCGACCTTATATTTGTGTTTGAGACGTCACATGCATGTCTGCGACCTTATATTTGTGTCTGAGACGTCACATTTGTGTCTGCGACCTTATATTTGTGTCTGAGACGTCACATTTGTGTCTGCGACCTCACATTTGTGTCTGAGACGTCACATTTGTGTCTGCGACCTTATATTTGTGTCTGAGACGTCACATTTGAGTCTGCGACCTTTTATTTGTGTCTGAGACGTCACATTTGTGTCTGCGACCTTATATTTGTGTCTGAGACGTCACAATTGTGTCTGCGACGTTATATTTGTGTCTGAGACGTCACATGCATGTCTGCGATCTTATATTTGTGTCTGAGACGTCACATTTGTGTCTGCGACCTTATATTTGTGTCTGAGACGTCACATGCATGTCTGCGACCTTATATTTGTGTCTGAGACGTCACATTTGTATCTGCGACCTTATATTTCTGTCTGAGACGTCACATTTGTGTCTACGACCTTATATTTGTGTCTGAGACGTCACATGCATGTCTGCGATCTTATATTTGTGTCTGAGACGTCACATTTGTGTCTGCGACCTTATATTTGTGTCTGAGACGTCACATTTGTGTCTGCGACCTTATATTTGTGTCTGAGACGTCACATTTGTGTCTGCGATCTTATATTTGTGTCTGAGACGTCACATTTGTGTCTGCGACCTTATATTTGTATCTGAGACGTCACATTTGTGTCTGCGACCTAATATTTGTGTCTGAGACGTCACATTTGTGTCTGCGACCTCATATTTGTGTCTATGATCTTATATTTGTGTTTGAGACGTCACATTTGGTTCTATGACCTCATATTTGTGTCTATTACCTTATATTTGTGTTTGAGACGTCACATTTGTGTCTATGACCTCATATTTATGTCTATGACCTGACATTTGTGTCTATGACCTCATATTTGTGTCTATTACCTTATATTTGTGTTTGAGACCTCACATTTGTGTCTATTACCTTATATTTGTGTTTGAGACGTTACATTTGTGTCTGCGACCTTACATTTCTGTCTATGACCTGACATTTGTGTCTATGACCTCACATTTGTGTCTATGATCTCACATTTGTGTCTATGACCTCACATTTGTGTCTATGGCCTCACATTTGTGTCTGCGACCTTATATTTGTGTCTACGACCTTATATTTGTGTTTGAGACGTCACATTTGTGTATATGACCTCACATTTGTGTCTGCGACCTTATATTTGTGTCTACGACCTTATATTTGTGTCTGCGACCTTATATTTGTGTCTACGACCTTATATTTGTGTCTACGACCTTATATTTGTGTCTGCGACCTTATATTTGTGTCTGCTACCTTATATTTGTGTCTGCGACCTTATATTTGTGTCTACGACCTTATATTTGTGTCTACGACCTTATATTTGTGTCTACGACCTTATATTTGTGTCTACGACCTTATATTTGTGTCTACGACCTTATATTTGTGTCTACGACCTTATATTTGTGTCTACGACCTTATATTTGTGTCTGCAACCTTATATTTGTGTCTGCGACCTTATATTTGTGTCTACGACCTTATATTTGTGTCTATGACCTTATATTTGTGCCTGCAACCTTTCGTTTGTGTCTACGACCTTATATTTGTGTCTACGACCTTATATTTGTGCCTGCAACCTTTCGTTTGTGTCTACGACCTTATATTTGTGTCCGCGACCTTATATTTGTGTCCGCGACCTATCATTTGTGTCTACAACCTCACATTTATGTATGCGATCTTATATTATGTCTGCAGCCTTTTATTTGTGTCTAAAAACCTCACATTTTTGTATGCGATCTTATATTTATGTCTGCAGCCTTTCATTTGTGTCTACAACCTCACATTTATGTCTGCGATCTTATATTTGTGTCTACAACCTCACATTTATGTCTGCGATCGTATATTTATGTCAGTAACCTTTCATTTGTGTCTACGACTTCACATTTATGTCTGCGACCTTACATGTGTGTCTCCGACCTCACATTTCTGTCTATGACCTCACATTTGTGTGTGCGACTTCTCATTTATTTCTATGACCTCAGTTTGTGTCTACGACCTTACTTGTGTCCATGATCTCACATTTAGTGTCTGCGACCTTACATTTGTGTCTCCGACCTCACATTTATGTTTGCGATCTTATATTTCAGTCTGCGACCTTGCATCTGTGCCAGCGATCTTACATTGAAGCCTGTGACTTCACATTTGTGTCTGCGACTTTACATTTGTGTCTGTAACCTCACATTTGTGTTTGCGACCTATTATTTGTGTGCACGACCTTATATTTGTGTGCATGACCTTATATTTGTGTGCACGACCTTATATCTATGTGCACGACCTTTTATTTGTGTCTACGACCTTATATTTGTGTCTACGACCTTATATTTGTGTCTACGACCTTATATTTGTGTGCACGACCTTATATTTGTGTGCATGACCTTATATTTGTGTGCACGATCTTATATCTATGTGCACGACCTTTTATTTGTGTGCACGACCTTATATTTGTGTCTACGACCTTATATTTGTGTCTACGACCTTATATTTGTGTGCACGACCTTATATTTGTGTGCATGACCTTATATTTGTGTGCACGATCTTATATCTATGTGCACGACCTTTTATTTGTGTGCACGACCTTATATTTGTGTCTACGACCTTATATTTGTGTCTACGACCTTATATTTGTGTCTGCGACCTTATATTTGTGTCTGCTACCTTATATTTGTGTCTGCGACCTTATATTTGTGTCTACGACCTTATATTTGTGTCTACGACCTTATATTTGTGTGCACGACCTTATATTTGTGTGCATGACCTTATATTTGTGTGCACGATCTTATATCTATGTGCACGACCTTTTATTTGCATACATGACCTTATATTTGCATGTAGAACGAGCCGGACGTTAACTTGAGGTCTGAATCAGACATGCCGAATTCACTGAATGCATTAGAATAATGACACTTTGGAGGTAGTACTTTCGTCAAGGGAGATATTACGAGCAGGAAAGTGATACATCACACAGTTTCAACATCTTATGTCACGATTTTTTTAAAACTGGTATTTGCTGCAGAAGTGCGCGCGCTCTTTCTCTCCCCCGTTCCCGCCCCTTCTCTCAGAACCCTAGAAGGTAAGCTTGTTCTTTTAATTATATCTACACTACTCTTTGCTTTCTCACTGGCTGCCTGTCAATACTTTCTCCTTCTCTCTCTCTCTCTCTCTCGTCTACTGAAAGCAAAGACCATCTACAATCAACATTCTATTGCACAATTATCATCATCATCATCGTCACCATCATCATCATCAAGTACCATGCCTGCTGGCATAGGTGATCATGTCTCTCCACAACTTTCGATCTCGACAGTTATTTATCATTTCAGTTGTTGACCTTCTGCCAAGCCATTCTCTTAAGCTGTCTGGTATCTTTTCTCTTTGCTTTCCTCTATCTCTTCGTCCCTCAATTTTCCCAGATGTTACAATATATTATATATATATATGCACAACAATACCGTCGCTATTCGTAACAAAAACCGCAGTAACACCAATATATGTAACAATAATGACCAATTTCTAACATTCTTCATGTTAATTTACCAGAATGACGTATTTCTATGATTCTAGTACTATTTCTCTAGTTATTTTTACTATTTCTCTGTTAAAAGAATAGGAATGGCAGAAAGTAATTTTAATGTCATTAAAAATATACAAATATCAAGACAAATAACACCAGGGCTAAAACTAAGAATAGCAAAATGTTACTCTTCTCTTGTTAGTCTTCCTGTATGGTGCAGAAACATGGACATTAGGCAAGAAAACAGAACAGAAAATTGAAGCCTTTGAAATGTGCATTTATAGAAGAATAGGTAGAATTGGATGGAAAGAAAAGAAAACAAAGGTGGAGTTTTAAAACAACTAAAAATGAAAAGAGAACTACTAAACACAATTCAAACAAGATAAATGAGATTTTTGGTGTATGTTAAAAAACACACCCGCCTACTAAAAGTAATCTTGGAAGAGAAAATACAAGGTAAGAGTGGCAGAGGCAAACCAAGAGTAACATGTACGAGTAACATCAAAAGACGGACAGGTCAACCTATGACAACCTGCACCATCAAAGCAAGAGACAGAGCAAAATAGCACTCCATGGTAGCCAACCTTCCATGTGGAGATTTCAATGAATGAATTTGTTGTCATCGCTACTGTTAAATTGCAATCATTACTTGTACTGTTGCTGAAACTGAAATTATGGGTTACTATTAGTAATGTAACCACAATTATTGTTACCATTAGTAATGTCAGCGCAATAACTGTTACCATTAGTAATGTCACTGCTATTATTGTTACCATTAGTAATGTCAGCGCAATTATTGTTACCATTTGTAATGTCAGCGCAATTATTGTTACCATTTGTAATGTCAGCGCACTTATTGTTACCATTTGTAATGTCAGCGCAATTATTGTTACCATTAGTAATGTCAGCGCAATTATTGTTACCACTTGTAATGTCAGCGCTCTTATTGTTACCATTAGTAATGTCAGTGCAATTATTGTTACCATTAGTAATGTCAGCGCAATCATTGTTACCACTTGTAATGTCAGCGCTCTTATTGTTACCATTAGTAATGTCAGCGCAATTATTGTTACCATTAGTAATGTCAGCGCAATTATTGTTACCACTTGTAATGTCAGCGCTCTTATTGTTACCATTAGTAATGTCAGCGCTCTTATTGTTACCATTAGTAATGTCAGCGCAATTATTGTTACCATTAGTAATGTCAGCGCTCTTATTGTTACCATTAGTAATGTCAGCGCAATTATTGTTACCATTAGTAATGTCAGCGCAATTATTGTTACCACTTGTAATGTCAGCGCTCTTATTGTTACCATTAGTAATGTCAGCGCAATTATTGTTACCATTAGTAATATCAGCGCAATTATTGTTACCATTTGTAATGTCAGCGCACTTATTGTTACCATTAGTAATGTCAGCGCACTTATTGTTACCATTAGTAATGTCAGCGCTCTTATTGTTACCATTAGTAATGTCAGCGCAATTATTGTTACCATTAGTAATATCAGCGCAATTATTGTTACCATTAGTAATGTCAGCGCAATTATTGTTACCATTAGTAATGTCAGCGCAATTATTGTTACCATCTGTAATGTCAGCGCAATTATTGTTACCATTAGTAATATCAGCGCAATTATTGTTACCATTAGTAATATCAGCGCAATTATTGTTACCATTAGTAATATCAGCGCAATTATTGTTACCATTAGTAATATCAGCGCAATTATTGTTACCATTAGTAATGTCAGCGCAATTATTGTTACCATTAGTAATGTCAGCGCAATTATTGTTACCATTAGTAATATCAGCGCAATTATTGTTACCATTAGTAATGTCAGCGCAATTATTGTTACCATTAGTAATATCAGCGCAATTATTGTTACCATTAGTAATGTCAGCGCAATTATTGTTACCATTAGTAATATCAGCGCAATTATTGTTACCATTAGTAATGTCAGCGCAATTATTGTTACCATTAGTAATGTCAGCGCAATTATTGTTACCATCTGTAATGTCAGCGCAATTATTGTTACCATTAGTAATATCAGCGCAATTATTGTTACCATTAGTAATATCAGCGCAATTATTGTTACCATTAGTAATATCAGCGCAATTATTGTTACCATTAGTAATATCAGCGCAATTATTGTTACCATTAGTAATGTCAGCGCAATTATTGTTACCACTTGTAATGTCAGCGCAATTATTGTTACCATTAGTAATGTCAGCGCAATTATTGTTACCATCTGTAATGTCAGCGCAACTATTGTTACCATTAGTAATGTCAGCGCACTTATTGTTACCATTAGTAATGTCAGCGCACTTATTGTTACCATTAGTAATGTCAGCGCACTTATTGTTACCATTAGTAATGTCAGCGCAATTATTGTTACCATTAGTAATGTCAGCGCAATTATTGTTACCATTTGTAATGTCAGCGCAATTATTGTTACCATTAGTAATGTCAGAGCAATTATTGTTACCATTAGTAATGTCAGCGCAATTATTGTTACCATTAGTAATGTCAGCGCAATTATTGTCACCATTAGTAATGTCAGAGCAATTATTGTTACCATTAGTAATGTCAGCGCAATTATTGTTACCATTAGTAATGTCAGCGCAATTATTGTTACCATTAGTAATGTCAGCGCAATTATTGTTACCATTAGTAATGTCAGAGCAATTATTGTTACCATTCAAGACAAAAAATGCCCAGTGGTGACTGCTGATCAAATGTCACATGAGAGAAAACTGTTAACCTCGCTATGTACCCCAGCAGCAAGAGGTGAGTTTGGATAATGCTGTTAACACCTCCTCCCATAATCCTGACCCACACGTGTCATCTGTTTCCATTCTTCTCTCCTAGATTGTCTATGATCTGTCACTCCACGATTAAAGCAAAAATGTCATTCTAGGCAATAACAGTGATAACTTTATGTTGATTTCTTTATAGTATGTGTGTGTGTATATGAGCCTGTATGTATATTTCTATGCATGTACGTATATGTGTGTATGTGTGTGGATATTAGTCGTACGTAGGTTTGAGAACTTCCACTACATTTGTGACATTTGTGACATTTGTTACACCATGACACTTCTGTGGGCTCACGACAAATGACATATGTCATGTCAATGTCACACTCGTTAACTCCCGAACTGCCAACCTAGATGTGGATGTCCCCCGTTGTGATAAAGTCCTTGCCTTCCCCCATGTCCGTTCACAGATAGGACCAGGACCAACCTTCTCAACGTCACGTTCGCTTCCACACACCACGTGATCCCAGCTCATCAAACCTGAGCCTATTCTACGCTGGTCAGATTTTGCATCACATTTCCTGCTTCTAATACACACACACACACACACACACACACACACACACACACACACACACACGCACGCACACACACACACACACACACGCACACACACACACACACACACACACACACACACACACACACACACGCACACACACACACACACACACACACACGCACACACACACACATACAATCATTATCATTAAGTACCAAGCCTGCTGGCGTAGGTGATCATGTCTCTTCTCAACTTTCGATCCCGACAGTTATTTATCATTTCTGTTGTTGACATTCTGCCAAGCCATTCTCTTAAGCTGTCTGGTATCTTTTCTCTTTGCTTCCCTCTATCTCTTCGTCCCTCAATTTTCCCAGTTGTCAAAATATATTCAAGCTGTTCCATTTTCATGACATAGCCAACAAATGATGATTATTTCTTTCTAATGTTGGATATTATCTCTGTTTTTGCTTTGACTTCTTACAGAATGTTTTCATTACAATTATTAGTTGTCCATGTCCACTCTTATGTAAAACCACAATTCTCCAACCGCCAGTGGTTTTCTTGTCTCCTGCCCTAGATACACATCCATATGTTAAGACTGTTTTTACATAACATATCAGAACTCTTTTTCTTGTTCCCAATGTCAAAAATGGATTGCACACACAACAGTAATGACTTTGTGACCCACATAGTGCCCCTATTCTGTGCACAGACACAGGCTCCCCAAACCGAGATTTATCACGCCCAGAAAAATCACAACAAATATACAACCATTTCTACCTTGGCTTTCTTTCAAATACCCCAGATTCTAGACTTTTTGTTCTCTTATGTCTCCTTTCAAATACCCCAGATTCTAGACTTTTTGTTCTCTTATGTCTCCTTTCAAATACCCCAGATTCTAGACTTTTTGTTCTCTTATGTCTCCTTTCAAATACCCCAGATTCTAGACTTTTTGGTCTCTTATGTCTCCTTTCAAATACCCTAGATTCTAGACTTTTTGTTCGCTTATGTCTCCTTTCAAATACCCCAGATTCTAGACTTTTTGTTCTCTTGTCTCCTTTCAAATACCCCAGATTCTAGACTTTTTGTTCTCTTACGTCTCCTTTCAAATACCCCAGATTCTAGACTTTTTGTTCTCTTATGTTTCCTTTCAAATACCCCAGATTCTAGACTTTTTGTTCTCTTACGAATCCTTTCAAATACCCCAGATTCTAGTCCTTTTATTCATTTATGTCTCCTTTCAAATACCCCAGATTCTAGACCTTTTATTCATTTATGTTTCCTTTCAAATACCCCAGATTTTAGACCTTTTGTTCATCAAGAGTAGAAATGGTAAATGAACTTGTTTACCCCTAAATAAGAGGAAAAGAAAACAAACAAAAAATGGACGGTTATTTGTTACATTCAGGTAGGTAGAGACTGGAGGGCTGTCTGTGAGAGCTTCACTCGTGTGATGTGCCGGAGGAAATACCTGCGGATGATTTCAGGAAACACGCCAGACCGAGGGGACACAGATCGGTTCATTACAATGTTTTCCTTTTAAAAAAATACAATATAATAATAGCGGTAATAATTTGTCATGCACACATTGACTAAGTGTAACAAGGGAATATTGTAACATGCCAGCATTGACTAAGTGTAACAAGGGAATATTGCAACATACCAGCATTGACTAAGTGTAACAATGGAATATTGCAACATGCCAGCATTGACTAAATGTAACAAGGGAATATTGTAACATGCCAGCATTGACTAAATGTAACAGGGGAATATTGTAACAGGTCAGCATTGACTAAGTGTAACAGGGGAATATTGCAACATGCCAGCATTGACTAAGTGTAACAAGGGAATATTACAACATGCCATCATTGACTAAGTGTAACAGGGGAATATTGCAACATGCCAGCATTGACTAAGTGTAACAAGGGAATATTGTAACAGGTCAGCATTGACTATATGTAACAAGGTAATATTGTAATAGGTCAGCATTGACTAAGTGTAACAAGGGAATATTGCAACATGCCAGCATTGACTAAGTGTAACAAGGGAATATTGCAACAGGCCAGCATTGACTAAGTGTAACAAGGGAATATTGTAACAGGTCAGCATTGACTAAGTGTAACAAGGGAAGATTACAACATGCCGAGATCAAGTAACGGTGTATCAAGGGAACAGTGCGATAGGCCCACATCGACTAATTGTAACAAGGGAATAGTGCAACAGCGTGGCACGGTAAAAAGTCTGCATCGGAACTGTTGTACATGTCACAAGATCCAAGGTTCGATGCACTTTTACCATGGAATAATTCGCTGACCACCTCGGAGGTTTCCCTCTATTTAGATATTCATTTATTATTGTTTGTCTCCAGTATAAACCACAGGGAACTACTATTCGTCATGTTCCTTCCTATAACTGTTTGTCTCCAGTATAAACCACAGGGAACTACTATTCGTGCTGTTCCGTCCTATAACTGTTTGTCTCCAGTATAAACCACAGGAAACTACTATTCGTGCTGTTCCGTCCTATAACTGTTTGTCTCCAGTATAAACCACAGGAAACTACTATTTGTGTTGTTTCTTCCTATAACTGTTTGTCTCCAGTATAAACCACAGGAAACTACTATTCGTGCTGTTCCGTCCTATAACTGTTTGTCTCCAGTATAAACCACAGGGAACTACTATTCGTGCTGTTCCGTCCTATAACTGTTTGTCTCCAGTATAAACCACAGGAAACTACTATTCGTGCTGTTCCGTCCTATAACTGTTTGTCTCCAGTATAAACCACAGGAAACTACTATTTGTGTTGTTTCTTCCTATAACTGTTTGTCTCCAGTATAAACCACAGGAAACTACTATTCGTGCTGTTCCGTCCTATAACTGTTTGTCTCCAGTATAAACCACAGGAAACTACTATTCGTGCTGTTTCTTCCTATAACTGTTTGTCTCCAGTATAAACTACAGGAAACTACTATTCGTGCTGTTCCGTCCTATAACTGTTTGTCTCCAGTATAAACCACAGGAAACTACTATTCGTGCTGTTCCGTCCTATAACTGTTTGTCTCCAGTATAAACCACAGGAAACTACTATTCGTGCTGTTTCTTCCTATAACTGTTTGTCTCCAGTATAAACCACAGGAAACTACTATTCGTGCTGTTCCGTCCTATAACTGTTTGTCTACAACGCAAGTATTCAGCCCTACCCTATCAGGAAGATACTTGTCTTAATAGGAAAGTCCAGATATACAATTTACTCCCGAGATGTGACCGTAAGTAACCCTATTCTATAGTCATGAGTACACATGCGTGAAAGACATCGTCAATGATAACAACCTTATTAGATTGTTTAGTTGACCGTGTGCTCTAGCGTTTGTTTCTCGTGGCAAGGCGCCGTGTTGAGAAGTTCGTGTTCGATCCTGCTTCATCCCGAAGCTCTCTTTATTCTTTGTTTTGTTCTGTTGTTGATTATTTGTGATTGTTTTTCCGAGTGCTGTAGCTCTTCCCATGAACTAATTCACTGATGACCTCGGCAGTTTCCCTCCACGACAACATTCATCTATTATTATTTCTCTCCATCGATGGTTACGGACTAGATATATCGAAAACCGGTCGACAAGTTCCTGGAAAACTCGTCCTAACATATTCTGATATCAGCTTCAAAGCAAAACGTTATTAATTTCTCAACAGACACGCACATAGAACCCCACTCTCAATATTCCAACCCTGAGGTGGGTAACCGACATTTTTTGACCGGCCCTTCTGCTTGATTTGAACATGAGTATATCCTCTATTTCCTAAAATGTGTACATGACAATAGTTCGTGAATGCAAATCACGTCATTTATATAACGGTTTTGTTAGGTGATGGTATCTGGTCCTCTAATATTCATAGTTTGTAGATCTGACCCTCAGAAGTTATACGGTTGCCCAGCTCTGTTCTAACCAGTGACTTCCAAGCTTAAGGCGATCACGACACATCAGAGCCACATCTCATATCATCCTCTCCACTCAACCATCACAACACATTAGAGTCACACTTCATAGCACACTCTCCACTCAACCATCACAACACATTAGAGTCACACCTCATAGCACACTCTCCACTCAACCATCACAACACATTAGAGTCACACCTCATAGCACACTCTCCACTCAACCATCACAACAAATTAGAACCACACCTCATAGCACACTCTCCACTCAACCATCACAACAAATTAGAACCACACCTCATAGCACACTCTCCACTCAACCATCACAACATATTAGAGTCACACCTCATAGCACACTCTCCACTCAACCATCACAACACATTAGAGTCACACCTCCTAGCACACTCTCCACTCAACCATCACAACACATTAGAGTCACACCTCATAGCACACTCTCCACTCAACCATCACAACAAATTAGAACCACACCTCATAGCACACTCTCCACTCAACCATCACAACAAATTAGAACCACACCTCATAGCACACTCTCCACTCAACCATCACAACACATTAGAGTCACACCTCATAGCACACTCTCCACTTAACCATCACAACACATTAGAGTCACACCTCCTAGCACACTCTCCACTCAACCATCACAACACATTAGAGTCACACCTCATAGCACACTCTCCACTCAACCATCACAACAAATTAGAACCACACCTCATAGCACACTCTCCACTCAACCATCACAACACATTAGAGTCACACCTCATAGCACACTCTCCACTCAACCATCACAACACATTAGAGTCACACCTCATAGCACACTCTCCACTCAACCATCACAACACATTAGAGTCACACCTCATAGCACACTCTCCACTCAACCATCACAACACATTAGAGTCACACCTCATAGCACACTCTCCACTCAACCATCACAACACATTAGAGTCACACCTCATAGCACACTCTCCACTCAACCATCACAACACATTAGAGTCGCACCTCAGAGCACACTCTCCACTCAACCATCACAACACATTAGAGTCACACCTCATAGCACACTCTCCACTCAACCATCACAACACATTAGAGTCACACCTCATAGCACACTCTCCACTCAACCATCACAACACATTAGAGTCACACCTCATAGCACACTCTCCACTCAACCATCACAACACATTAGAGTCACACCTCATAGCACACTCTCCACTCAACCATCACAACACATTAGAGTCGCACCTCATAGCACACTCTCCACTCAACCATCACAACACATTAGAGTCACACCTCATAGCACACTCTCCACTCAACCATCACAACACATTAGAGTCACACCTCCTAGCACACTCTCCACTCAACCATCACAACACATTAGAGTCACACCTCATAGCACACTCTCCACTCAACCATCACAACACATTAGAGTCACATCTCCTAGCACACTCTCCACTCAACCATCACAACACATTAGAGTCACACCTCATAGCACACTCTCCACTCAACCATCACAACACATTAGAGTCACACCTCATAGCACACTCTCCACTCAACCATCACAACACATTAGAGTCACACCTCATAGCACACTCTCCACTCAACCATCACAACACATTAGAGTCACACCTCATAGCACACTCTCCACTCAACCATCACAACACATTAGAGTCACACCTCATAGCACACTCTCCACTCAACCATCACAACACATTAGAGTCACACCTCATAGCACACTCTCCACTCAACCATCACAACACATTAGAGTCACACCTCATAGCACACTCTCCACTCAACCATCACAACACATTATAGTCACACCTCAGAGCACACTCTCCACTCGACCATCACAACACATTAGAGTCACACCTCATATCACACTCTCCACTCGACCATCACAACACATTAGAGCCACACCTCATAGCACACTCTCCACTCGACCATCACAACACATTAGAGTCACACCTCATAGCACACTCTCCACTCGACCATCACAACACATTAGAGTCACACCTCATAGCACACTCTCCACTCAACCATCACAACATATTAGAGTCACACCTCATAGCACACTCTCCACTCAACCATCACAACACATTAGAGTCACACCTCATAGCACATTCTCCACTCAACCATCACAACACATTAGAGTCACACCTCATAGCACACTCTCCACTTAACCATCACAAAACACCAGAACCACACCTCATAGCACACTCTCCACTCAACCATCAGATTTACCACAGATTATCGAATATTCATATTTACTACAAACTATCCAATATTCAGATTTACCCCAAATTATCCAATATTCATATTTACCCCAAATTATCCAACATTCATATTTACCACAAACTATCAAATATTCAGATTTACTACAAACTATCCAATATTCAGATTTACCACAAACTATCCAATAACGATGTTAACCTTTAGGGGTTAACGTGAGTTTCAAATCAGCAAATTGAAGATACAAAAAAAAAGATTAAATGGCACTGCTGCAGGAGTTCATGGCACAGATAAATAATCAACAATTGAATTGATACGATGTAATGTGGTTAGAGAATTATGGAAGGGTATGATCGCCTACGCCAACCGTATGGCACATGATGATGACAAGAGTTTACCACAGAAGGTTTCATCATCGATTTATAAGTAACATAAGACTGACAGAAACAAGCGGTGCACCACGAGAAAGCCATGATTGTGCACTGTGCACCACTGTTAGTTCTCCAACACAGAACTCTGGTCTGTTAGTGACAACAAATTAAATTACATTTCCCTGCTATCAGAAATTATTAACATAAATTTAACGGCAATTTAACAGTTTAGCTGCCGTTAAAATAGTTTTAGTACGACTGGTAAATTAGCACAAATAATTTTGGGGAAGAAAAACGCGAACAGCGCTAAATTAAATCGTTTGCAACTGAGAGTTGAGGGACGAGTCTCAAATGCAATTTCAAGTAACTTTTTAAAAATATAAAATAAACATAACATTGTATGGATCAGCTCAACTAATAGAAAGATAAGACAAACTATAACGTTTCGGAAAAAACACTTTCATTTGATCATCATCATCATCGTGTACCTTCTCCGCAACGAAGGTTGGCTACCATGGATCGCCATTCTACTCTGTTTCTTGCTTTGATAGTGCAGGCTGTCATAGATTGACTTGTCCATCTTTTGATGTTACTCGTCCATGTTAGTCTTGGTCTGCCTCTGCCTCTTTTACCTTATATTTTTCCTTCCAGTATTACTTTTAGTATGCTGTTGTGTCTTTTAACATGGCCCAAAAATTGCAACTGTCTTGTCTTGATTGTATTTAATAGTTCTCTTTTTATTTTCAGTTGTTTTAAAACTTCATCGTTTATTTTCTTTTCTTTCCATCCAATTCTACCTATTCTTCTATAAATCCACATTTCAAAGGCTTCAATTTTCTGTTCTGTTTTCTTGTCTAATGTCCATGTTTTCATTTGATATAATAAACAAACTATACAAACTATACAAACTATACAATCTATACAATCTATACAAACTATATAAACTAAACAAACCATACAAACTATACAATCTATACAAACTATACAAACTATACAAACTATACAATCTATACAAACTATACAAACTATACAAACCATACAAACCATACAATCTATACAATCTATACAAACTATACAAACTATACAATCTATACAATCTATACAAACTATACAAACTATACAAACCATACAAACTATACAATCTATACAATCTAAACAATCTATACAAACTATACAAACTATACAAACCATACAAACTATACAATCTATACAATCTATACAAACTATACAAACTATACAAACTATACAATCTATACAAACTATACAAACTATACAAACTATACAAACTGAACACATAAACCGAAGTCAGAGAATACAACACGTGCGACCACGCATAATATTTGATAGGGAACAGGACAATAATTGCAGTGTTGCGGTCAAGCTGGTAGTAGTAGCTAGTAGTGGGGTGTAACCTACACTCCTACAAGGTATGGTGACAGCTTTGCAAAAAAGGAGCACAACAAAATACGGACGTTTCGGCCAAACGGGCTGCCTTCTTCAGAAAACAAGAACAACAACAAACGGTGAAATAGAGATAAATTCTTCTACATCTAGGATGATCGGGACAGGTAAGTTAGACTTACTGATGTACTAAATGATGATACATTTTTAATTAAAATAGTTAGCATTAATTCAATTAAAATAGTGCACATTAATTAAATTAAATTAGTGCCCATTAATTAAATTAAAACAGGCCTATTAATTAAGTTAAAATAGTGTATATTAAGTTAAAATAGTGTATATTAATTAAGTTAAAATAGTGCTCATTAATTAAGTTAAATAGTGTATATTAATTAAGTTAAAATAGTGCCTATTAATTAAGTTAAATAGTGTATATTAATTAAATTAAAACAGTGTTCATTAATTAAGTTAAAACATTTAGCGAATCACGGAACACACATTTTATATTTTACTAGTTTTGTTAAGTGTGCACACGCTGTAACATAATATGAAAAGATACTGAAAATTGCGTGTTTAATGTGTATAGTTTGTTGATTATACCTGATGGAAGCTTTTGCCGAAACGTTGTAGTTTGTCTTGTTTTTCTGTTAGTTTAGCTGCTCAATACTATCTTATGTTTATTTTCTTAATAAACATCATCTATATGTGATTCTCTTATTCGCTGCCAATAAGATAGGGAACTGCGAACTAGCTTATTTTTGCTTTCAGTAATAAAGGTTGATAGCAACAATAAGAACAAGGAAAACAACATCTATGTCATGTAGAACGACATAATAGCCCAGAGAAGATCAATATTGAGGGCATAGTTCAAGGTAAATGAGAGAGGACGATCTAGAAGAAGGTGCGGGCAAGATATCACAGATGCGGACTTCCGGTCAATAGGGCGGATAGGCGAAATGAACCGTTAAGGGACTGTCTGAAAAGTGTTCCTTGTTGCAGTTTCCTCATACTCCAAGTATTGTTTGCTGTCATAGCTGCTGAGTTTAGTGCTCTATGCACACCGTGAGCTGTTGTTTTCATCCGTATGGTGTTTCTATATTTAGATTGCTTAAGATGAATGATGATATAGTATGTCAAAGAATAGTTCAGCTGCGTTCACTGTCAGTGCTATAATACGTCTTATATCTTTTAATGTGTGCTGTGTTTGCTGCGATGGGGACTGCAGCTGCCTTTCTTTATTTTGATATTAGGTGAGATGTTAATTCGGATAATTCCACTAGCACGGGCGGTTGACAAATTATGGATTTTCATTCGTTTGCAATGATACCGGGCCTTCGACTAACTATAACTATCACAGACGAGCTGGGACTGATTACTGCAAACGTTGGGTATCCCGCACCGGATTGAGAACCTCTCAGAAACTGTCATTGGAGTCAAGGCGCAACATAACAAGCTAGATGATAATTCTATTATGGTGATATCATAAACAATCTACGAGAGATGGGTAGAACAAAGGACTTTGGCAGAAGTAGAAACACATCAGTGAAGACCGCGATATTGCCAGAACAGAGCGATGTTCTGGATTGATGAGAGGATTTGTCAACCAACACCGAACTGGCACAATTAATCGCTGTGTGCTGATGGACATTTTTAGAAGAAGATCGGAGCACCTATTGGTGTGTCGGGAGTGTTATGATGATGATTCTAATTTAACATAACAACATAACATAATACTGCTGCGGTACATAG
This sequence comes from Megaustenia siamemsis, assembly GCA_032433765.1. Taxonomy (NCBI): domain Eukaryota; kingdom Metazoa; phylum Mollusca; class Gastropoda; order Stylommatophora; family Ariophantidae; genus Megaustenia; species Megaustenia siamemsis. The sequence goes on from JAVIAB010000124.1 coordinate 6,210,856, forward strand.
ACGTTTAGCAGAACATTCCAACATGACAAACTACGTGATGAAAACTGCAGAACATTCCAACATGACAAACTACGTGATGATACTGCAGAACATTCCAACATGACAAACTACGTGATGATACTGTTACGGTACATAGACGTTTAGTAGAACATTCCAACATGACAAACTACGTGATGATACTGTTACGGTACATAGACATTTAGCAGAACATCCCAACATGACAAACTACGTGATGATACTGTTACGGTACATAGACGTTTAGCAGAAGATCTTCCAATTGCTCACGAAAAGTCTAGAGAAGAAAACGTCGGTCATAGTCAACACTTTACACAAACGAGGGGGTTTCAACAAATGTAGAGACTCAACTAAGGGACCATCTATTTTACAAACAAAAAATGATCATAAACGAGACTTCATAAATCGTTACATCTAGTGCTATTAAGAATTGGAACCACTCCAAAGATTATCACTTTCATACGTCAGTGGAATGTAACAGATTAGGAAATGCTCACAGCCAATTGTAGTAAATTCATAACATGTTTACAACCAGTAGATTGAGAGAATATATATAACAAACGATAGTAGATACAGACAATATTTACAACATACTATAGTAGATACAGACAATATTTACAACCAACTATAGTAGATACAGACAATATTTACAACATACTATAGTAGATAGAGACAATATTTACAACCAATTATAGTAGATACAGACAATATTTACAACCAACTATAGTAGATACAGACAATATTTACAAACAATTATAGTAGATACAGACAATATTTACAACCAACTATAGTAGATACAGACAATACTTACAACCAACTATAGTAGATACAAACAATATTTACAATCAATTATAGTAGATACAGACAATATTTACAACCAACTATAGTAGATACAGACAATACTTACAACCAACTATAGTAGATACAAACAATATTTACAACCAATTATAGTAGATACAAACAATATTTACAACCAACTAAAGTAGATACAGACAATACTTACAACCAACTGTAAGTAAGTAAAGTAAAGTACCCCCGTCACGCCAAGTGGCGTATAGGGAAATATGGTGTTAGTGACCCTATATTTTACAGACGTTCAGCGCATGATTTTTGGGGTAATGTGGTCAGTATTACGCCCGTGCTGCTTTACTTTCCCAGAAAAAATCCGGTACCCATTTAAGGCTGGGTGAACCCGGTGCCGTCGGTTGGGATCGAACCCTACCCCTTGTCCGTGGTAGTCCAGCTCACTAACCACTGAGCTATCGCGGCTCCCAACTATAGTAGATAAAAACAATATTTACAATCAACTATAGTAGATACAAACAATATTTACAATCAACTATTGTAGATGCAGACAATATTTACAACCAACTATAGTAGATACAAACAATATTTACAACCAACTATAGTAGATACAGACAATATTTACAACCAACTATAGTAGATACAGACAATATTTACAATCAACTATAGTAGATACAAACAATATTTACAACCAACTATAGTAGATACAAACAATATTTACAACCAACTATAGTAGATACAGACAATACATAGAACCAACTATATTAGATACAGACAATATTTACAACCAACTATAGTAGATACAGACAATATTTACAACCAACTATAGTAGATACAGACAATATTTACAACCAACTATAGTAGATACAGTATATAGAGGGGCAGATATAGCTTCTGATCATCATCTTCTGTTAGCCAAACTTAAAATTAAATTAAAAAGGTATACTACAACGAATAAGGGCAGAACGTATTTCAATGTAGGGTTTCTTAAAGAACAAGGAATTAAAGATAAATTCGCAGTCACAATATCAAACAAATACCAAGTCCTCCAACAACTAGAAAATACAATAAATATAGAAGACCATTGGAAACAGGTAAAAAATATATGGAAAGAGACATGCGAAGAAACACTGGGGAAAAGAGAACGCCAGAATAAGGCATGGATGACAGCAGAGACCCAGGATAAAATTAAAGAAAGAAAGAACAAGAAAGCAGACATAAATAAAAGCAAAACAAGAAGTAATAAAGCCAAGACACAGGAAGCTTACACAGAGGTGAACAAAGAAGTGAGAAGATGCATTAAAAGGGATAAGAGGAAATATATAGATGAATTAGCTAAAGAGGCAGAAGAAGCAGCAAATAAAGGGAATATGAAAGAACTGTACAACAGCACAAAGAAATTAGGTGGAAAATACAAACAGATCAACGCCTTTATCAAAGATAAGAAAGGAAATCTGCTTAGTAATATAAAGGAACAAATGGAGAGATGGAAGGAGCACTTTGAAGAACTTTTGAACAGACCTGGCTCAAATAATCCTCCAGATATACTACCAGCAGAAGAAGAATTACACGTTAACTGCGGAAAACCAAGCAAAGAAGAAATAATGAAAGCCATCAAACTGTTAAAAGATGGTAAAGCCACAGGACCAGATGAAATTCCTTCGGAAGCCATCAAAGCAGATATTATCACCTCTACCAAGATGTTACATAATCTATTGGATAAAATTTGGGAGAGGGAAGAAATACCTAAAGACTGGAGAGAAGGTTATATGATCAAACTACCAAAGAAAGGAAGTTTACAGGAGTGCACAAATTATAGGGGAATTATGCTACTATCAGTGCCAGGAAAAATATTAGGCAGAATCATTCTGGAGAGACTAAAAGAGGCTATAGAGAAACACTTGAGAGATGAACAAGCAGGTTTTAGGAAGAACAGATCATGTGCTGATCAAATAACTACTCTACGTATAATAGTTGAACAAAGTTTAGAACTAAAATCCCCACTTTATATTGGATTCATAGATTACGAAAAGGCATTTGATAGTTTAGACAGAAGAATGCTTTGGAAGTTGCTGAGTCATTATGGAATCCCCATAAAGTTTATTAACCTGATAAAAACAATGTATGAAGGAACAAAATGTAGTGTGGTGCATGAAGGACAGCTTACAGAAGCATTTGAAATAAGAACAGGAGTAAGGCAAGGATGCCTTCTGTCTCCATTTCTCTTTCTACTGGCCATAGATTGGATTATGAAAATAACTCAAAACAACAGAAATGGGATCCAGTGGTCACTGACCAAACAACTTGATGATTTAGACTTTGCTGATGACATAGCTCTCCTATCACACAGCCACCAACAGATGCAAGATAAAATGAGTATATTAGATGAGAGATCACAACAGCTAGGACTAAAGATTAATAGAGATAAGACCAACATTATGAGAATTAATGCAGTTGGCAATAACCAAATAAAACTAGGAGAAATACCTCTACTAGACGTACAATCTTATATATATCTGGGCAGTAATATAGATAAAGAGGGAGGAACAGAAAACGATACCAAAATAAGGATATCAAAAGCAAGAGGAGCTTTCATTGCACTGGGAAACATATGGAAATCCAAAGAAATTAGGCTAAATACAAAAATACAAATTTTCAACTCCAATGTTAAGTCGGTTCTATTATATGGCTGTGAAACATGGAGAATAACAAAATTGACAATCACGAAGGTACAGACTTTCATTAATGGATGCTTGCGCAGAATAAAGGGATGGAAATGGCAGGACAAAGTCACAAACGTGGAATTATGGAAATGTACCGGTCAAATACCAGTGGATAAAGAAATACAGCGAAGACGATGGCGATGGATAGGACACACACTACGGAAACCAACTGAGAGTATTACACAACAGGCCCTTTTTTGGAATCCCCAGGGGAAAAGACAAAGAGGAAGACCAAGGAATTCTTGGAGAAGACAGATTGAAGCAGAGATGAAGATGATGGGGAAGACATGGAATGATCTTAAAAGAATTGCAAAAAACAGAACGACTTGGAAAGTGTTTGTTGAAGACCTATGCTCCACTGGGAGCTAAAAGGTAGAAGAAGAAGAATAGTAGATACAGACAATATTTACAACCAACTATAGTAGATACAGGCAATATTTACAACCAACTATTGTAGATACAGGCAATATTTAGAACCAACTATAGTAGATACAGACAATATTTACAACCAACTATAGTAGATACAGACAATATTTACAACCAACTATAGTAGATACAGACAATATTTACAACCAACTATTGTAGATACAGACAATATCTACAACCAACTATAGTAGATACAGACAATATTTACAACCAACTATAGTAGATACAAACAATATTTACAACCAACTAAAGTAGATACAGACAATTTTTACAGAACTATAGTAGATACAGACAATACATAGAACCAACTATATTAGATACAGACAATATTTACAACCAACTATAGCAGACACAAACAATATTTACAACCAACTATAGTAGATACAGACAATATTTACAGAACTATAGTAGATACAGACAATATTTACAGAACTATAGTAGATACAGACAATACATAGAACCAACTATATTAGATACAGACAATATTTACAACCAACTATAGTAGATACAGACAATATTTACAACCAACTATAGTAGATACAGACAATATTTACAACCAACTATAGTAGATACAGACAATATTTACAACCAACTATAGTAGATAAAGACAATATTTACAACCAACTATAGTAGATACAGACAATATTTACAACCAACTATAGTAGATACAGACAATATTTAGAACCAACTATAGTAGATACAGGCAATATTTAGAACCAACTATAGTAGATAAAGACAATATTTAGAACCAACTATAGTAGATACAGACAATATTTACAACCAACTATAGTAGATACAGACAATATTTACAACCAACTATAGTAGATACAGACAATATTTACAACCAACTATAGTAGATACAGACAATATTTACAACCAACTATAGTAGATAAAGACAATATTTAGAACCAACTATAGTAGATACAGACAATATTTACAACATACTATAGTAGATACAGACAATATTTACAACCAACTATAGTAGATACAGACAATATTTACAACATACTATAGTAGATAGAGACAATATTTACAACCAATTATAGTAGATACAGACAATATTTACAACCAACTATAGTAGATACAGACAATATTTACAAACAATTATAGTAGATACAGACAATATTTACAACCAACTATAGTAGATACAGACAATACTTACAACCAACTATAGTAGATACAAACAATATTTACAATCAATTATAGTAGATACAGACAATATTTACAACCAACTATAGTAGATACAGACAATACTTACAACCAACTATAGTAGATACAAACAATATTTACAACCAATTATAGTAGATACAAACAATTTACAACCAACTAAAGTAGATACAGACAATACTTACAACCAACTGTAAGTAAGTAAAGTAAAGTACCCCCGTCACGCCAAGTGGCGTATAGGGAAATATGGTGTTAGTGACCCTATATTTTACAGACGTTCAGCGCATGATTTTTGGGGTAATGTGGTCAGTATTACGCCCGTGCTGCTTTACTTTCCCAGAAAAAATCCGGTACCCATTTAAGGCTGGGTGAACCCGGTGCCGTCGGTTGGGATCGAACCCTACCCCTTGTCCGTGGTAGTCCAGCTCACTAACCACTGAGCTATCGCGGCTCCCAACTATAGTAGATAAAAACAATATTTACAATCAACTATAGTAGATACAAACAATATTTACAATCAACTATTGTAGATGCAGACAATATTTACAACCAACTATAGTAGATACAAACAATATTTACAACCAACTATAGTAGATACAGACAATATTTACAACCAACTATAGTAGATACAGACAATATTTACAATCAACTATAGTAGATACAAACAATATTTACAACCAACTATAGTAGATACAAACAATATTTACAACCAACTATAGTAGATACAGACAATACATAGAACCAACTATATTAGATACAGACAATATTTACAACCAACTATAGTAGATACAGACAATATTTACAACCAACTATAGTAGATACAGACAATATTTACAACCAACTATAGTAGATACAGTATATAGAGGGGCAGATATAGCTTCTGATCATCATCTTCTGTTAGCCAAACTTAAAATTAAATTAAAAAGGTATACTACAACGAATAAGGGCAGAACGTATTTCAATGTAGGGTTTCTTAAAGAACAAGGAATTAAAGATAAATTCGCAGTCACAATATCAAACAAATACCAAGTCCTCCAACAACTAGAAAATACAATAAATATAGAAGACCATTGGAAACAGGTAAAAAATATATGGAAAGAGACATGCGAAGAAACACTGGGGAAAAGAGAACGCCAGAATAAGGCATGGATGACAGCAGAGACCCAGGATAAAATTAAAGAAAGAAAGAACAAGAAAGCAGACATAAATAAAAGCAAAACAAGAAGTAATAAAGCCAAGACACAGGAAGCTTACACAGAGGTGAACAAAGAAGTGAGAAGATGCATTAAAAGGGATAAGAGGAAATATATAGATGAATTAGCTAAAGAGGCAGAAGAAGCAGCAAATAAAGGGAATATGAAAGAACTGTACAACAGCACAAAGAAATTAGGTGGAAAATACAAACAGATCAACGCCTTTATCAAAGATAAGAAAGGAAATCTGCTTAGTAATATAAAGGAACAAATGGAGAGATGGAAGGAGCACTTTGAAGAACTTTTGAACAGACCTGGCTCAAATAATCCTCCAGATATACTACCAGCAGAAGAAGAATTACACGTTAACTGCGGAAAACCAAGCAAAGAAGAAATAATGAAAGCCATCAAACTGTTAAAAGATGGTAAAGCCACAGGACCAGATGAAATTCCTTCGGAAGCCATCAAAGCAGATATTATCACCTCTACCAAGATGTTACATAATCTATTGGATAAAATTTGGGAGAGGGAAGAAATACCTAAAGACTGGAGAGAAGGTTATATGATCAAACTACCAAAGAAAGGAAGTTTACAGGAGTGCACAAATTATAGGGGAATTATGCTACTATCAGTGCCAGGAAAAATATTAGGCAGAATCATTCTGGAGAGACTAAAAGAGGCTATAGAGAAACACTTGAGAGATGAACAAGCAGGTTTTAGGAAGAACAGATCATGTGCTGATCAAATAACTACTCTACGTATAATAGTTGAACAAAGTTTAGAACTAAAATCCCCACTTTATATTGGATTCATAGATTACGAAAGGCATTTGATAGTTTAGACAGAAGAATGCTTTGGAAGTTGCTGAGTCATTATGGAATCCCCATAAAGTTTATTAACCTGATAAAAACAATGTATGAAGGAACAAAATGTAGTGTGGTGCATGAAGGACAGCTTACAGAAGCATTTGAAATAAGAACAGGAGTAAGGCAAGGATGCCTTCTGTCTCCATTTCTCTTTCTACTGGCCATAGATTGGATTATGAAAATAACTCAAAACAACAGAAATGGGATCCAGTGGTCACTGACCAAACAACTTGATGATTTAGACTTTGCTGATGACATAGCTCTCCTATCACACAGCCACCAACAGATGCAAGATAAAATGAGTATATTAGATGAGAGATCACAACAGCTAGGACTAAAGATTAATAGAGATAAGACCAACATTATGAGAATTAATGCAGTTGGCAATAACCAAATAAAACTAGGAGAAATACCTCTACTAGACGTACAATCTTATATATATCTGGGCAGTAATATAGATAAAGAGGGAGGAACAGAAAACGATACCAAAATAAGGATATCAAAAGCAAGAGGAGCTTTCATTGCACTGGGAAACATATGGAAATCCAAAGAAATTAGGCTAAATACAAAAATACAAATTTTCAACTCCAATGTTAAGTCGGTTCTATTATATGGCTGTGAAACATGGAGAATAACAAAATTGACAATCACGAAGGTACAGACTTTCATTAATGGATGCTTGCGCAGAATAAAGGGATGGAAATGGCAGGACAAAGTCACAAACGTGGAATTATGGAAATGTACCGGTCAAATACCAGTGGATAAAGAAATACAGCGAAGACGATGGCGATGGATAGGACACACACTACGGAAACCAACTGAGAGTATTACACAACAGGCCCTTTTTTGGAATCCCCAGGGGAAAAGACAAAGAGGAAGACCAAGGAATTCTTGGAGAAGACAGATTGAAGCAGAGATGAAGATGATGGGGAAGACATGGAATGCTCTTAAAAGAATTGCAAAAAACAGAACGACTTGGAAAGTGTTTGTTGAAGACCTATGCTCCACTGGGAGCTAAAAGGTAGAAGAAGAAGAATAGTAGATACAGACAATATTTACAACCAACTATAGTAGATACAGGCAATATTTACAACCAACTATTGTAGATACAGGCAATATTTAGAACCAACTATAGTAGATACAGACAATATTTACAACCAACTATAGTAGATACAGACAATATTTACAACCAACTATAGTAGATACAGACAATATTTACAACCAACTATTGTAGATACAGACAATATCTACAACCAACTATAGTAGATACAGACAATATTTACAACCAACTATAGTAGATACAAACAATATTTACAACCAACTAAAGTAGATACAGACAATTTTTACAGAACTATAGTAGATACAGACAATACATAGAACCAACTATATTAGATACAGACAATATTTACAACCAACTATAGCAGACACAAACAATATTTACAACCAACTATAGTAGATACAGACAATATTTACAGAACTATAGTAGATACAGACAATATTTACAGAACTATAGTAGATACAGACAATACATAGAACCAACTATATTAGATACAGACAATATTTACAACCAACTATAGTAGATACAGACAATATTTACAACCAACTATAGTAGATACAGACAATATTTACAACCAACTATAGTAGATACAGACAATATTTACAACCAACTATAGTAGATAAAGACAATATTTACAACCAACTATAGTAGATACAGACAATATTTACAACCAACTATAGTAGATACAGACAATATTTAGAACCAACTATAGTAGATACAGGCAATATTTAGAACCAACTATAGTAGATAAAGACAATATTTAGAACCAACTATAGTAGATACAGACAATATTTACAACCAACTATAGTAGATACAGACAATATTTACAACCAACTATAGTAGATACAGACAATATTTACAACCAACTATAGTAGATACAGACAATATTTACAACCAACTATAGTAGATAAAGACAATATTTAGAACCAACTATAGTAGATACAGACAATATTTACAACCAACTATAGTAGATACAGACAATATTTAGAACCAACTATAGTAGATACAGGCCATATTTAGAACCAACTATAGTAGATAAAGACAATATTTAGAACCAACTATAGTAGATACAGACAATATTTAGAACCAACTATAGTAGATACAGACAATATTTACAACCAACTATAGTAGATACAGACAATATTTACAACCAACTATAGTAGATACAGACAATATTTACAACCAAATTTAAAAAAAAAGTATTTTTTTATAGCTCTGAACAAAATCATTTATTTAAAATTTAGCTCTGACTTTATTATGTAGGAAAAACATATAAATGGCTGGTGCCAGACCTCGCTGCCTACCTTCCTCACTGTCTGCCATGCCCTGCCTAGCTCTTCGCTCAAAAATGTGCAACAAATTCTTCTCTATGCTACATTTGATTATTACTGAATGAAACTGGCAACGGTTTTGAAGTGTTGTTGTCTGAGGTAATTATCTTAATGTATGTTTATGGTGAGGCAGCGAGGCTCGAGGTGGAGCTAAATATATGTTAGAGATGCTACAAGAAGCAGACATTGGCGGTATCGGATTTTATCACTGAGTTACAGGACAGATAACTCACATTATTTTGTGTTAAATATGGAAGTAGCTGACGAGGCCTCATAAACAAGGAATGAGACGACTTATCAGTCGGGTAGAGTCGGGGCCTTCCGTACATGGGGACCTTCTGTTTACATTCTGATGAGATATCGAGGTTTAGAGGTAAAAACGTCGGTCGCTGGAGAGCCCGGAGTTCGAGCCTCACGAAGATTTTCCAAAAATGTAATCCATGGTTTCCTTCTGGCTCTGTCCTCCCCTCGTCTCTGGGTAGTGGGATCCGATGTCTAAGCCAACTCGAATAAAAGCGAAAAACAAGAGGTCTCGTGTGCATTCGCGCACGTTAAAAACGGATACTTCTTGGCAGCTTGAAAGTCGAGAAGTGTGGACCAAAAATAGCCGATGTCCGGCTAAAATAATGGAAACCAAATCTACCCATGTCAAAACGGATGTGTCAGGCCGAAAGGAGCAAATATCTGGGCTTTGTCGTAAAACTAGCGATGCAATGCAAATACGCCCATCTAACGCCTAAGACGAAGAAGAATGCCATGTTCAAATAAATCATAATTTAAATTTGCAACAGAGAAAATATAAAGGCTGCGGCAATGCGGTGGACAGGTGGCACAACCATAACGCTATCACATAGACCTGGATGGAAGTTATATACCGCTACGATATTTATAGAATTGACACAGATAAGAATTGACCATGAGATATTTATGTTTCATCAACAGACAGCAACACTTGGATATGAGCTCTCAATGAAACACAAGCTAGTTTACTTCATTTTAAATTGATAGTATTTTTATTTGTAAGAATAACAACAATAATAACACATATAGCATAATAACAGCAATAGCAATGATAACAACAGCAATAGCAATAATAACAACAGCAATAGCAATAACAACAACAGCAATGGCAATAACAACAACAGCAATAGCAATAACAACAACAGCAATAGCAATAATAACAGCAATAGCAATAACAACAGCAGCAATAGCAATAACAACAACAGCAATAGCAATAATAACAATAATAATAACAAAATCAATAATACCAACAACGATAAAAATAACAATAACGATAGCAATAATAATAACAACAATAGCAATAATAACAACAACAGCAATAGCAAAAATAGGAAAAACAATATCAAGAATAACAATAATAACAACAACAATAATAATAATAACAACAACAATAATAATAATAACAACAATAACAATAATACAGAAATAGCAATAATAACATCAATAACAACAACAATAACAATAATACAGAAATAGCAATAATAACATCAATAACAATGATAATAATAATAGCAATAATAACAACAATAACAACAACAAAATAATAACATCAATAACAATACTTTTGTTCATGTCGTCCCCAAACCTCGGAAATCTCTCTATTTTTGTTCTCTCTCTCTCTCTCTCTCCCCCTCTCTATCTATCTCACACACACACACACGCACGCACACACAAACACTCGTACACTCAAACAGCACCAAGAAAACAAACAATGACGATCATTATGACGTCCTATAATAATAAATACACCAGTTTCAAATGTTCAATTTATTCTGTCACTCACATAGAAGACATCTACATTACACACATAGCACATAGAAGACATCTACATTACACACATATTGCACATAGAAGACATCTACATTACACACATATAGCACATAGAAGACATCTACATTACACACATATAGCACATAGAAGACATCTACATTACACACATATAGCACATAGAAGACATCTACATTACACACATATAGCACATAGAAGACATCTACATTACACACATATAGCACATAGAAGACATCTACATTACACACATATAGCACATAGAAGACATCTACATTACACACATTAGTGTTTGATCTGTGCGCTGTTTGGTAACTAAAATCAAGGAAGGACGTATTTGACCAAAGTCTGGTCTACCCAAACTAGGAAAGACCAAAGACAAAGCACAAAACATCAGGACTATCGCAAGTTCCTCACAGATTCCATGCTCGTTGAACTTGGCGAAAACCAGGCTGCATGCTGCAGCCCAGGCGAATGTTCATTACAAAATTAACTACCTTTCATAATAAAACAAAAAACTATCTTTATGGCTGTTCCCATGACTAGGGTCTGCCGGAAATGGTCATGGTGGTTGGGGGGGGGGGGGGGGGGGAGAGAGAGATTGTAGGACCGGAGAATAAAGGCCGCATATCCAGGACAGTCGGCGCGAGGTGTTCAGTTTTGCTCTTTTATTCCCATCCCCCCTCCCTCTCCACGAAAGAAACATACTTTTGATCCTACCTGGATCCGAACCCACAATCTCCAGCTTGGGAGCTCTACAGGTTCGACCACCCGGTCTAGTGTCGAGATGTGTAATAGGGGCAGAGACTTCTCTATTAATATACGGTAGCCGAGAGGCAGAGGCAGACCAAGACTAACATGGACGAGTAACATCAAAAGATAGACAGGTCAATCTATGACAACCTGCACCATCAAAGCAAGAAACAGAGTAGAATGGCGATCCATGGTAGCCAACCTTCGTTGCGGAGAAGGCACTCGATGATGATGATGATGATGACGATGAGCCGAGTGTAGCATCATCGTGTGTCGTGCAGACACTCTAATATGAACTCTCTAACTTTCTCTCTCTCCCACTCACTATTCTCTCTCTCACACTCACTATTCTCTCTCTCCCACTCACTATTCTCTCTCTCCCACTCACTATTCTCTGTCTCCCACTCAATATTCTCTCTCTCCCACTCTCTATTCTCTCTCCCACTCACTATTCTCTCTCTCCCACTCACTATTCTCTCTCTCCCACTCACTATTCTCTCTCCCACTCACTATTCTCTGTCTCACTCACTATTTTCTCTCTCCCACTCACTATTCTCTCTCTCCCACTCACTATTCTCTCTCCCACTCACTATTCTCTGTCTCCCTCACTATTTTCTCTCTCCCACTCACTATTCTTTCTCTCCCACTCACTATTCTCTGTCTCCCTCACTATTTTCTCTCCCACTCACTATTCTCTCTCCCTCACTATTTTCTCTCCCACTCACTACTCTCTGTCTCCCTCACTATTTTCTCTCCCACTCACTATTCTCTCTCCCTCACTATTTTCTCTCCCACTCACTATTCTCTGTCTCCCTCACTATTTTCTCTCCCACTCACTATTCTCTCTCCCTCACTATTTTCTCTCCCACTCACTATTCTCTCTCCCTCACTATTTTCTCTCCCACTCACTATTCTCTGTCTCCCTCACTATTTTCTCTCCCACTCACTATTCTCTCTCTCCCACTCACTATTCTCTCTCCCTCACTATTTTCTCTCCCACTCACTATTCTCTGTCTCCCTCACTATTTTCTCTCCCACTCACTATTCTCTCTCTCCCACTCACTATTCTCTCTCCCTCACTATTTTCTCTCCCACTCACTATTCTCTCTCACCCACTCACTATTCTCTCTCCCTCACTATTTTCTCTCCCACTCACTATTCTTTGTCTCCTCACTATTTTCTCTCCCACTCACTATTCTCTCTCCCTCACTATTTTCTCTCCCACTCACTATTCTCTCTCCCTCACTATTTTCTCTCCCACTCACTATTCTCTCTCCCTCACTATTTTCTCTCCCACTCACTATTCTCTCTCCCTCACTATTTTCTCTCCCACTCACTATTCTCTCTCCCTCACTATTTTCTCTCCCACTCACTATTCTCTCTCCCTCACTATTTTCTCTCCCACTCACTATTCTCTCTCCCTCACTATTTTCTCTCCCACTCACTATTCTCTCTCTCTCCCATACACTATTTTCTCTCCCACTCACTATTCTCTCTCTCCCCCACTCACTATTCTCTCTCTCCCACTCACTATTCTCTCTCCCTCACTATTTTCTCTCCCACTCACTATTCTCTGTCTCCCTCACTTTTTTCTCTCCCACTCACTATTCTCTCTCCCTCACTATTTTCTCTCCCACTCACTATTCTCTCTCCCTCACTATTTCTCTCCCACTCACTATTCTCTGTCTCCCTCACTATTTTCTCTCCCACTCACTATTCTCTCTCCTCACTATTTTCTCTCCCATTCACTATTCTCTCTCCCTCACTATTTTCTCTCCCACTCACTATTCTCTGTCTCCCTCACTTTTTTCTCTCCCACTCACTATTCTCTCTCCCTCACTATTTCTCTCCCACTCACTATTCTCTCTCCCTCACTATTTTCTCTCCCACTCACTATTCTCTGTCTCCCTCACTATTTTCTCTCCCACTCACTATTCTCTCTCCCTCACTATTTTCTCTCCCATTCACTATTCTCTCTCCCTCACTATTTTCTCTCCACTCACTATTCTCTCTCTCCCACTATTTTCTCCCCCACTCACTATTCTCTCTCCCACTCACTATTCTCTCTCTCTCTCCCATACACTATTTTCTCTCCCACTCACTATTCTCTCCCTCTCCCATACACTATTTTCTCTCCCACTCACTATTCTCTCTCTCTCCCATACACTATTTCTCTCCCACTCACTATTCTCTCTCCCTCACTATTTTCTCTCCCACTCACTATTCTCTCTCTCTCTCTCATACACTATTTTCTCTCCCACTCACTATTCTCTTCGTTTCCCTCACTATTCTCTCTACCCCGTCACTATTCTCTCTCTCTCCCATACACTATTCTCTCTCTCTCCCACTCAATATTCTCTCTCCCCACTCACTATTCTCTCTCCCTCACTATTCTCTCTCTACCCCGTCACTATTCTCTCTCCCACTCACTATTCTCTCTCTATACCCCGTCACTATTATCTCTTTCCCACTCACTATTCTCTCTCTCTCCCACTCTTTATTCTCTCTCTCTCACTCACTATTCTCTCTCTCTCCCACTCACTATTCTCTCTCACCCACTCACTATTCTCTATCTACCCCACTCTCTATTCTCTCACACACTCACTATTCTCTCTCTCTCCCACTCACTATTCTTTCTCACACACTCACTATTCTCTCTCTACCCCACTCTCTATTCTCTCACACACACTCACTATTCTCTCTCTCCCACTCATTATTCTCTCTCACCCACTCACTATTCTCTTTCTCTCCCTCACTATTCTCTTTCTCTCCCTCACTATTCTCTCTACCGACTCACTAGTCTCTCTCACCCACTCACTATTCTCTCTACCGACTCACTAGTCTCTCTCACCCGCTCACTATTCTCTCTCTCCCTAACTATTCTCTCTCTCCCTCTCACTATTCTCTCTCTCCCTCTCACTAGTCTCTCTCTCCCTAACTATTCTCTCTCTCCCTCTCACTATTCTCTCTCTCCCTAACTATTCTCTCTCCCCTCGCTATTCTCCCTCTCTCCCTCACTATTCTCTTTCTCTCCCTAGCTATTCTCCATCTCTCCCTCACTATTCTCTTTCTCTCCCTAGCTATTCTCCATCTCTCCCTCACTATTCTCTTTCTCTCCCTAGCTATTCTCCATCTCTCCCTCACTATTCTCTTTCTCTCCCTAGCTATTCTCCATCTCTCCCTCACTATTCTCTTTCTCTCCCTAGCTATTCTCCATCTCTCCCTCACTATTCTCTTTTTCTCCTTCGCTATTCTCTCTCCTCCTCATTATTCTCCCTCTCTCCCTCACTATTCTCTCTCCCACTCACTATTCTCTTTCTGTCCCTCGCTTTTGTCCCTCTCTCCCTCACTATTCTCTCTACCCCCTCGCTATTCTCACCCTCTCCCTCACTATTCTCTCTACCCCCTCACTATTCTCCCACTCCCACTCTCACATCTATATACATAATGAAATAACGTTTCTCATTAGTGATGTGAGCCTGGTAAGTTGTGTAATCATATGTGATTATTTCAGATAAAATAAGCGAGAACATTCGTTATAAGAGAAGGAAACTGTTAGCTGTAACATAAAGTTTTCTGTAACATAAAGTTAGCTGTAACATAAAGTTAACAGTGGCGTATACTGGTTTCGGGGTCCGGGCTACCGCTGAAATATTAAATAAAGACATACATTATATTCAGTAGGCTAACATGAAGTAATATTTGCTAATGCCATCGCTACATTTTAAATTACCTAATTATTTATATGTAAACTCTATCCGTCTTGTTTGAGACGAAAATATCTCGATGACTTTGTCATTGAAAGTACTGTTGGGTTGGTTTCTAAGTTTCTGAAGGAATGATTTCTCAATGGGCAGTATTGTCAAACCAGATAAGCGTTCTTGTGTCTGAGTTGAGCGACAATAAGATTTGATTCTCTTGAGAGCAGAAAAAGTTCTTTCTACAGATGCTGATGCGCATAACGTAGTTATAAATAGGTTAGGAAGTTCCAGTAATTAGACATAGCTTCACTTTCACTTTGTGACGACTCTGATTGGCTAGAGCTAAAAATTACCGATGAAACCGCATTCCTTTAGTGGTAGCTTTCGGCATATTATTTTGACGGGAATTTTTGAATGTCAAGGTCATTAATTCTAAGTCGGAGAGAAGAGAACTGTACCGCTGCTTATTATCGGTTTCATGTACTCTTATAGTAGTTTCGGTTTCATTCATAAACGTTATAGTGGCCATAGGAAAACCTTGCTTTAATAAATGCAAATCAAAGCAAATCAGTCATATTGGCCTACGAAATGTGTAATAGAATATTCGAAATTGTGTAATATAATTATGAAAGAAATACAATAAATTATCATTTCCTTTTGTTTTTCGTTAATATGTTCAGGCTACCGGCGGTGGCTGCGGTAACATAGAGAATATGCCACTGAAAGTTAGCAACATAAAATTAACTGTAACATACAGTTAGCTGTTATATATAAAGTTAGCAACATAAAGTTAACTGTAACATAAAGTTAGCTGTAACATACAATTAGCAGTTATATATAAAGTTAACAACATAAAGTTAACTGTAACATAAAGTTAGCTGTAACATAAATTTAACTGTAACATAAATTTAGCTGTAACATAAAGTTAGCTGTAACATAAATTTAACTGTAACATAAAGTTAGCTGTAACATAAAGTTAGCTGTAACATAAAGTTAGCTGTAACATAAAGTTAACTGTAACATAAAGTTAGCTGTAACATAAAGTTAACTGTAACATAAAGTTAGATGTAACATAAAGTTAGCTGTAACATAATGTTAGCTGTAACCTAAAGTTAGCTGTAACATAATGTTAGCTGTAACATAAAGTTAGCAACATAAAGTTAGCAACATAAAGTTAGATGTAACATAAAGTTAGCTGTAACATAAAGTTGGCTGTAACATAAAGTAAACTGTAACATAATGTTAACTGTAATATAAAGTTAGCTGTAACATAAAGTTAGCTGTAACATAAAGTTAGCTGTAACATAATGTTAACTGTAACATAATGTTAGCTGTAACATAAGTTAGCTGTAACATAAAGGTAAATCAAGCAGTTTGTAAAGATATGTTGTTAGATTCTTAGTAGTTCATCAGTTCATCAATTCAAGTTAAATAAGTGAATGACGTGATGGATTCAGCGAACTTTGAGCTCCTGCCCCCAGGCCCAAACAAATGTATAAAGTTAACATAAAGGAATAAAGTTAACATAAAAATACATGAATAAAGTTAACATAAAAATAAAGGAATAAAGTTAACATAAAATAAATAAATAAAGTTAACATAAAAATAAAGGAATAAAGTTAACATAAAAATATAGGAATAAAGTTAACATAAAAATAAAGGAATAAAGTTAACGTAAAAATAAAGGAATAAAGTTAACGTAAAAATAAAGGAATAAAGTTGACATAAAAATAAAGGAATAAAGTTAACATAAAAATACAGGAATAAAGTTAACATAAAAATAAAGGAATAAAGTTAACGTAAAAATAAAGGAATAAAGTTAACATAAAAATACAGGAATAAAGTTAACATAAAAATAAAGGAATAAAGTTAACGTAAAAATAAAGGAATAAAGTTAACGTAAAAATAAAGGAATAAAGTTGACATAAAAATACAGGAATAAAGTTAACATAAAAATAAAGGAATAAAGTTAACGTAAAAATAAAGGAATAAAGTTGACATAAAAATAAAGGAATAAAGTTAACATAAAAATAAATAAATAAAGTTAACGTAAAAATAAGGGAATAAAGTTAACATAAAAATAAAAAAATAAAGTTAACATAAAAATAAGGGAATAAAGTTAACATAAAAATAAGGGAATAAAGTTAACATAAAAATAAATGTATATAGTTAACATAAAATTCGTCATCGAGTAGTCTCTGCATCGAAGGTTGGCTACCACGGAGTGCCATTTCGTTCAGTTTCTTGCTTTGACGGTGCAAGTTATCATAGGCTGAATCAATACAGAGGAGAGCTATGTTTACAGAACTCGGACAAAAATAACCAATAATCAACAAAAGAAAAAAAAAAACAAAGAACAATATATGGTCGAACCGTACTCCTCAGTGCAACGCCTTGGCACGAAAAGCCAAACGTTTGTTGATTGTCATTTTCCCGAGTGCTGTTTAGATACCTCCCTCTGAAATGATTCGCTGATTATCGCCTCGGAAGGTTCCCCCTAAAGTAATATTCATTTATTATTATTTGTCATAGGCTGACTTGTCCATCTTTTGATGTTACTCGTCCACGTTAGTCTTGGTCTGCCTCATTTACCTTGTATTTTCCCTTCCAAGATTACTTTTAGTAGGCTGTTGTGTCTTTTAGCATACCTCTCAAATAGCATTTGTCTTGTTCTAATTGTGTTTAGTAGTTCTCTTTTCATTTTTAGTTGTTTTAAAATTCATCGTTTATTTTATTTTCTTCCATCCAATTCTACCTATTCTTCTATAAATCCACATTTCAAAGGCTTCAATTCTCTGTTGTTTTCTTGTTTATAGTTTTCATGTTTCTGCACCATATAGGAATGTTGAGAAGATATAACATTTTGCTATTCTTAGTTTTATCCCTGCTGTTATTTGTTTTGATGTTAGTATATTTTTCATGGCATTGAAATTACTTTTTGCCATACCTATTTCTTTGTTTATTTCGGTTGTACATTTTCCATCACTGGTTATAGTATGTCTAAGGTAGTTGTAGTTCTGAACTGTCTCCAGGTCTATTCTTCAATTTTGATATCCACTTGTGGGTTTTGAATATTTTCTTTGTTTATGATCGTAGTTTTAATCTTTTTGATATTCATATCTAGTCCATATTTTTTGCTTATCATGTTTATTACATTAAGCAATTGTAGATCTTTATGATTTTCTGCTAGTAGTACAATATCATCAGCATATCTTAGGTTATTGATTATCTTTCCATTAATGTTTAGGCCTGGCATCTCTGAGATGTTTTAAAAGATTTGCTCAGTGTATAGATTAAACAAGCTTGGTGATAGGATGCATCCTTGTCTAACTCCTCTTTTTATGTCCATGGGTGTAGAGTTCTCCTTGTTATATTTTATTATTGCTGTTTGCTCCCAGTACAAATTACATATTAGTCATATGTCTGTGTTCTCTAGATGTATATATTTTAGTCATTCTATAAGTTGTTTGTGGTTTATTCTATCAAAGTTTTTGGTGTAGTCTATGAAGCAGGTATATATTGGTTTGTTTACTTCTGTGTACTTTTCGATTAATGTTTTCATGCTGAATATGGCTTTTTTTTGTCCCACCGTTTTTCCTAAATCCAAATTGCTGCTCTTCTAAATCAATATTAATTTTATTCTCAATCCTTCCTTGTATAACTTTTAGCAAGAGTTGTTTTTATTACATGGCTCATTAGGCTTATTGTTCTAAAATCGTTGCATTCAACTGATCCGCTTTCTGTGGCTTTTTTATTTTTGTTAGTCATTCTCTTTATTTGCGTGCATCCATATTAAATCTTGTTTTACTGAAAATTAAATGTATAAATTTGACATAAAAATAAAGGAATAAAGTTAACACAAAAAATAAATGAATAAAGTTAACATAAAAATAAAGAAATAAAGTTAAAACAAAAATAACTATACAAAGTTAACATAAAAATAAATGTAATAAAGTTAACATAAAAATAATTGTACCAAGTTAACATAAAAATAATTGTACCAAGTTAACATGGAGCCGCGATAGCTCAGTGGTTAGTGAACTGGACTACAAAGGACAAGGGGTAGGGTTCGATCCCAACCGACGGTTTCCGGGTTCACCCAGCCTTTAATGGGTACCGGATTTTTTTCTGGGAAAGTGAAGCGGCACGGGCGTAATATCGACCACATTACCACAAAAATCATGTGCTGAAGGTCTGTAAAATGTATGGTCACTAACACCATATTCCCTATACGTCACTTGGCGTGACGGGGGTACTTTACTTTTACTTACTACTTAGTGTAACTCACTTTCCATGACTTTAATGTCAGTCACTTAGTGTAACTCACTTTCCATGACTTTAATGTCAGTCACTTAGTGTAACTCACTTTCCATGACTTTAATGTCAGTCACTTAGTGTAACTCACTTTCCATGACTTTAATGTCAGTCACTTAGTGTAACTCACTTCCATGACTTTAATGTCAGTCACTTAGTGTAACTCACTTTCCATGACTTTAATGTCAGTCACTTAGTGTAACTCACTTTCCATGACTTTAATGTCAGTCACTTAGTGTAACTCACTTTCCATGACTTTAATGTCAGTCACTTAGTGTAACTCACTTTCCATGACTTTAATGTCAGTCACTTTGTGTAACTCACTTTCTATCATTTTAATGTCAGTCACTTTGAGTAACTCACTTTCTATCATTTTAATGTCAGTCACTTTGAGTAACTCACTTTCCATGACTGTAATGTCAGTCACTTCGTGTAGCTCACTTTCCATCTCAGCGAGTGTGACCGCGCTCCCAGCATGCCTCTGGTTGTTCATATCATGACCAGTGACTATAACTCTACGATCTTAGTATAATCTCACTTTGAACATTCTTCTTCTTCTTTCATTCTTCATTTGTCTTTCAGCGAGGGGAGATATCATTTGCGGTATTTTCTTCTTCTGTTTACTTCTGCTGCTGCTATGTTTCCTAGTGTTTATAGTATTTT
This sequence comes from Megaustenia siamemsis, assembly GCA_032433765.1. NCBI lineage: Eukaryota > Metazoa > Mollusca > Gastropoda > Stylommatophora > Ariophantidae > Megaustenia > Megaustenia siamemsis. The sequence goes on from JAVIAB010000124.1 coordinate 6,231,675, forward strand.
AAAAATCCACAGTTTTCGTGATCGACCATTGGATCTGGCGTTCTTGCAAAGTTTATTGAAGGCTCGTTGTGTTGTGTTTTGGTCTTTCTACCTTATCACGTGGCTAAACTAATTTATGTTATTTCTTTATGTACGCTATGACGTGAGTTATTCCTAACTTTTTTCTCAGTTCTTCTTTTCTGATCTTTCAGGCTGATTCCAGTCATTCGTCTGACACATTTCATCTCGGTAGTTCTTATTTTCCTTATTGTTCTTGCATCTAGGGTCCAGGTCTGGTATTGGTAGCACAACGTTGGGATGAAGATTGTATTGTATAGTGCTCATTTTGCCTCCAGAGTTATTTCCTTGTTGGGCAATAGTGATGATAACTGTCCAATGATTTGACAAGCTTTGTTGCATCTTGAGCCTATCTCTGCTGTTTGTGAATTATCGTTTGTCACTACACTTCCTAGGTATTTAAATTACCCTGCTTGTTTTAGTTGTCTGCCGTCTATAGTTATGTTGATGTTCTGTTGTGTTGTTGTTCTGTTGCTCCTTTGCGATATTCATGGCTTCTCTTTTGTTGATGTTGATTATCATGTTGTATTGTGTGCCTGTGTTGTTGAGTCTATTTAATTGAAGATTAATTAAATAAATGTGCGGATAACGCAACGTTCTACGTGTTTTATGTTGCCAAACATATTCCATGTATGTTAACAATATGCTGCTTATTTTAATATAATTATAACAATAACATATGAATCTACACATTGTAGGGCAGAACAACTATCTAAACATAGAGAAAACCAAGATAATGTCCATTAACAAAACAGAAAAGCCAACTCAAAATCATCATCAAGAGTGAAGAACTTGAGTTTGTAACAAACTTTCAACATCTGGGAACTGAACTAACAATGGAGACTGTCAGAAGGAGATCAGAGGAAGATTATCAACAGCAACACAACAATTAAACACAACAATTAAACACAACAATTAAACACAACAATTAAACACAACAATTAAACACAACAATTAAACGCCACGAAGAACATGTGGCACAATACCAGCAAGGCAGCAACATTAAAATTAACAAGGACTTGTATCTCTCCCATAGCATTCTACGGTTCCGAATCATAACAAATATCGCAAACAGCAATGAAGAAAATCTATTAATTTGAATCAAAAAGCTGCAGAAAAATCTTTAAGATAGCTTGGATACTGAAAAAAAGCAATGAAGACATTTTAAAAAGATTTAAACATAAAAAGATCTGACCTATAAACACAATTCTACGGAGGACATTTCAATATTATGGCCACATCAAAAGACACAGCGGGCTGGAAAGAACAATAATGAAAGGTATGGTTCCTGAACGATGCATCATGGGCAGACCAAGAAGGAGGTGGTTTCAAGACATCAAAGAGACCTTGAACATGACAACAGAAGAAGTGGGAGATCTGGCTAGAAAAAGAGATTCTTTCAAACGGGCTGTGGTAAATGTAACTTTCTCGGGGATATCTGGCTTAGAGACAGAGATTCTTTCAGTCGGGCTGTGTTGGTTGAATGTAACGTTTTGTACGAGATATAGTTAGAGACAGAGATTCTTTCAGTCGGGCTGTGTTGGTTGAATGTAACGTTTTGTACGAGATATAGTTAGAGACAGAGATTCTTTCAGACGGGCTGTGTTGGTTGAATGTAACATTTTGTGGGAGATATAGCTAGAGATAGAGATTCTTTCAGTCGGGCTGTGTTGGTTGAATGTAACATTTTGTGGGAGATATAGCTAGAGATAGAGATTATTTCAGTCGGGCTGTGTTGGTTGAATGTAACATTTTGTGGGAGATATAGCTAGAGATAGAGATTCTTTCAGTCGGGCTGTGTTGGTTGAATGTAACATTTTGTGGGAGATATAGCTAGAGATAGAGATTCTTTCAGTCGGGCTGTGGTGAATGTAACTTTTTGTGGGAGATCTGGCTAGAGACAGATATTACTTCAGACCGGCTGTGTTGAATGTAATGTTCTACCAAGGACATGTAGCATGTTTGTCATAATTATAGTAGCATGTTTGTCATAATTATAGTAGCATGTTTGTCATAATTATAGTAGCATGTTTGTCATAATTATAGTAGCATGTTTATCATAATTATAGTAGCATGTTATTAGTGTTAACTGTGATATATATTGATGTATTATAGTAACGGAATTTATTTGAAAATGTCATAATGAAATATGTTGTTAACATTAGCATAGAGTAAACATATAGTTAACAATAATTCTGCTATCAGGGGATAAGGTAGGACACTAACGTTCGGATTATAACAATGTGAGGCTATCGGTTTCACTCTATCATAAAGCACAATTTGAAGCAGGGAAGGCCAGTGTATACAATTATTTTTCAGATCTCAAAACTGGAAGACAAATTCAGTGTCTTGAGTTGATCAACTTGTACAGTAGAGACCAATTCAGTGTCTTGAGTTGATCAACTTGTACAGTAGAGACCAATTCAGTGTCTTGAGTTGATCAACTTGTACAGTAGAGACCAATTCAGTGTCTTGAGTTAATCAACTTGTACAGTAGAGACCAATTCAGTGTCTTGAGTTGATCAACTTGTACAGTAGAGACCAATTCAGTGTCTTGAGTTGATCAACTTGTACAGTAGAGACCAATTCAGTGTCTTGAGTTGATCAACTTGTACAGTAGAGACCAATTCAGTGTCTTGCATTGATCAACTGGTATTGTAGAGACGAATTCAGTGTCCTGAGTTGATCAACTTGTACAGTAGAGACCAATTCAGTGTCTTGCGTTAATTAACTTGTACTGGATGACAAATGTGGACGTCACAACTTTTACATCATGTACGCATGAACAACACGCTTGACAACAAGTAAACACTTTACTATACAAAGCGCTGTGACAGCTTGAGATATCAAGGAAATAAACGTTCACATATTTACAGCAAAGCAACATCACAACATCAACAACATTTATAACAGGGTAGTTTACAGCACAATCGCGTTTGTTTGTTGAAGACTAACAACCGACTTGAAGATCTGGATGTTTGGATGTTCCAGCGGCGAGCCTTTCTCAACATCGCTATGGTATTTGCTTAAACAAACACCTTATAACATACGCAATATGATAACAATTAAACAGATTTCAAATCCTTTGTAAGACAATATATATCTCTTCTGTGTGCTGATAAATCTAAATATCAAAGTTTGGTTTATCGACAGAGCAACTCACATTTTGGGTACCAAAATAACAACTAAAACTTTGGCTATCGATGATATGGCAAATCGAACTTTGGTTATTAATAAATCAACTCAAATTTTGATTATCAATAATATAGCAGCTGACATTTTGATTATCAATAATATAGCAGCTGACATTTTCATTATCAATAATATAGCAGCTGACATTTTTATTAACAATAATATAGCAGCTGACATTTTTATTATCAATATTATAGCAGATCTAATTTTAATTATCAATATTATAGCAGATCTAATTTTAATTATCAATATTATAGCAGATCTAATTTTAATTATCAATATTATAGCAGATCTAATTTTGATTATCAATATTATAGCAGATCAAATTTGTATTATCAATATTACAGCAGATCTAATTTTATTGTCAATATTATAGCACTTCTAATTTTGATTATCAATATTACAGAAATTCAAATTTTGATTATCATGAGTGCAGCCGGTAAAATTGTAATTATCAATAATACAGGAACTCAAATTTTGATTATCATAATATATCAGCTCAAATTGTGTTATCTGTAATACAGCTGCTCAAATTTTGGTTATCAATATAGTAATTCAAATTGTGTATATCTATATAGCAACTCAAATTGTGGTTATCTATATAGCAACTCAAATTGTGGTTATCTATATAGCAACTCAAATTGTGGTATCTATATAGCAACTCAAATGTGGTTATCCATATAGCAACTCAAATTGTGGTTATCTATATAGTAATTCAAAATTTGAATATGGATATAGGAACCACAAGAGGTCGGGTCGGTTAATTATAAATTTGATTGTCAAGATTGCGCGCCGCTTTCTGATTAAAACAAGACAGCTGGAAAGAAAGGGAGTTAATTGCACAGTTCAAGCAGTTTACAAATGTGCTGCTCTTACAAGTCCATGCCAGAAATGTTGAGCGGTTGCCACATTTTTTTCCCCCTTCAACAAAAATTAAAAAAAAGAAAACTTTATAGTCAAACAAATAAACAAGGTTTAATGATGTGTATGGAGAACAGAACAGCAAACATGTATCGTTGACATTCATGAAATATCGGATTTAGCGAAGCGAAGTTTAATGTTATCCGAAGTAAAAGAAACAATAATTGCAACAAATTTTGCATTTGCTTTTCTCGTTGTACCAGTCCTAGCAGCAACAGGCTACAGTAAGAGTATATAAGTGCTAGCAGCAACAGGCTACAGTAAGAATATATCAGTCCTAGCAGCAACAGGCTACAGTAAGAATATATCAGTCCTAGCAGCAACAGGCTACAGTAAGAATATATCAGTCCTAGCAGCAACAGGCTACAGTAAGGATATATTTAGTCCTAGCAGCAACAGGCTACAGAAAGAATATATTTAGTCCTAGCAGCAACAGGCTACAGTAAGGATATATCAGTCCTAGCAGCAACAGGCTACAGTAAGGATATATTTAGTCCTAACAGCAACAGGCTACAGTAAGGATATATTTAGTCCTAGCAGCAACAGGCTACAGTAAGGATATATTTAGTCCTAGCAGCAACAGGCTACAGTAAGAATATATTAGTGCTAGCGACGACAGGCTACAGTAAGGATATATCAGTCCTAGCAGCAACAGGCTACAGTAAGAATATATTAGTGCTAGCGACGACAAGGCTACAGTAAGGATATATCAGTCCTAGCAGCAACAGGCTACAGTAAGAATATATTAGTGCTAGCGACGACAGGCTACAGTAAGGATATATTAGTGCTAGCGACGACAGGCTACAGTAAGGATATATTAGTGTTAACGACGACAGGCTACAGTAGGATATATTAGTGCTAGCGACGACAGGCTACAGTAAGGATATATTAGTGCTAGCGACGACAGGCTACAGTAAGAATATATCAGTCCTAGCAGCAACAGGCTACAGTAAGGATATATTAGTGCTAGCGACGACAGGCTACAGTAAGGATATATTAGTGCTAGCGACGACAGGCTACAGTAAAGGATATATCAGTGCTAGCGACGACAGGCTACAGTAAGAATATATCAGTCCTAGCAGCAACAGGCTACAGTAAGGATATATTAGTGCTAGCGACGACAGGCTACAGTAAGAATATAGTATATATTAGTGGGCTACAGTAAGGATATTTAGTGAGCGGCTACAGTAAGGATATATTAGTGCTAGCGACGACGGCTACAGTAAGATATATTAGTGCTAGCAGCAACAGGCTACAATAAGAATATATTAGTGCTAGCGACGACAGGCTACAGTAAGAATATATCAGTCCTAGCAGCAACAGGCTACAATAAGAATATATTAGTGCTAGCGACGACAGGCTACAGTAAGGATATATTAGTGTTAACGACGACAGGCTACAGTAAGGATATATTAGTGCTAGCGACGACAGGCTACAGTAAGGATTATTAGTGCTTAGCGACGACAGGCCAGTAAGGATATATTAGTGCTAGCAGCAACAGGCTCAATAAGAATATATTAGTGCTAGCGACGACAGGCTACAGTAAGAATATATCAGTCCTAGCAGCAACAGGCTACAATAAGAATATATTAGTGCTAGCGACGACAGGCTACAGTAAGAATATATCAGTCCTAGCAGCAACAGGCTACAGTAAGGATATATTAGTGCTAGCGACGACAGGCTACAGTAAGGATATATTAGTGCTAGCGACGACAGGCTACAGTAAGGATATTTAGTAAAACTAAGAAAACGCTGAGAGTTTGTATAGTAACAGTAATGCACATGAAGTCAGTGACTTACGGGTTTTGTGTTTTATGGCCTGTCAGTCGCAAGTCCGCGCCGTTGTCACACATCAACAACAGCAACATGCACACATTATCCTGGTCTTGAAGTTGCGTGAAATCTTCATCATTCGCACACAATCCGTCAGAAAATGTTATATCTCTTTCAGTTACATTTGTTGTGCCTGGCAATATTTCAATATCTTCTCAAGCCAACGACATCCACAAATGAACGATCCCGTTTATGCAGGAAACAGATTAAATCTCCCGAAAAGAAACTTATTTTTAAAGTCACACAAAAAAAAAATCAAAATAATTAAAAAAAAGCGCTGTACTATCAGAGCAAATCTTTCTCTCTGCAGAATTTTAAAAAAAAAAAACGACATATTTCCTTTAATGAAACTTGCCAAGTAGGTAGGTATTCCTACGAGGAGAGAGAATTAAACCGCGCTAAACTATTTGGTGTAACGTGGGTCTTATATGTGACAGGCTAGTGGTCTAGTGGTCGTGGTGGTTGTGATTTTATTCGGATGAGGTCTTTACCTGTCCACGCACTATATTCCGGGAGGATCCCGCCGATGTTCGTGTCTGTGGCGATAATAAGGCCGGCCGCAGGTAAGACATTCACGCTGATTGGTCGACAGCAGAGACAGCAGAAACGCTGGCGAGCCACTCAGAGAGGGCCGTGCTACCCGCGCGTGCGGCTGTTTCTGTTAGCTTGAATCAGTGCTAGTTAGTTCTCGGGAATGTAGGAAGCTAGTAGATCAGGGCTATCATTGCTGGACGTACAATGTTGGGAATAGGAGATCAAAGGTATACTTGTTGGATCTACAATATTGGAAAGTATTAGATCAGAAGTATCATTGTTGGATGTACAATGTTGGGAAGTATTTGGTCAGGGTTCATTGTTGGATGTACATTGTTAGGAAATATTAGATCAGAGGTATCATTGTTGGATGTACATTGTTAGGAAATATTAGATCAGAGGTATCATTGTTGGATGTACAATGTTGGAAGTATTTGGTCAGGGTTTATCATTGTTGGATGTACATGTTAGGAAATATTAGATCAGAGGTATCATTGTTGGATGTACAATGTTGGGAAGTATTTGGTCAGGGTTATCATTGTTGGATGTACATTGTTAGGAAATATTAGATCAGAGGTATCATTGTTGGATGTACAATGTTGGGAAGTATTTGGTCAGGGTTATCATTGTTGGATGTACATTGTTAGGAAATATTAGATCAGAGGTATCATTGTTGGATGTACAATGTTTGGAAGTATTTGGTCAGGGTTATCATTGTTGGATGTACATTGTTAGGAAATATTAGATCAGAGGTATCATTGTTGGATGTACAATGTTGGAAGTATTTGGTCAGGGGTATCATTGTTGGATGTACAATGCTGGGAAATGTTATATCAGCAGCACCAATAATGGATGTGTATTAAAGAGAAAGAAGCAATCAACATTTTTGGGCACATCATGAGAAGAGGAAAGTTGGAATACTTGGTTATAACTGGCAAAATAGAAGGAAGGAGAGATCGCGGACGACAAAGAGAGAAAATACTGGATAGCTTGGTGTCATGGCATGGAAAACTGTCAACAACAGAACTCATACGATGCACTGTGGACAGAAGATTGTGGAAGGTCATGATCGCCAACGCCAACCGGCACGGCACATGATGATGATGATGATGATTAAAGAGAATGTGTCTCTTTGTTAAACGTTGAATGTTGGTGTATGAGTTAAACGTAGAATGTTGGTGTGGAGTTAACGTAGAATCTTGGTGTCAGAGTTAGACGTAGAATGTTGGTGTAGGAGTTAAACGTAGAATGTTGGTGTAAAAGTTAAACGTAGAATGTTGGTGTAGGAGTTAAACGTAGAATGTTGGTGTAAAAGTGAAACGTAGAATGTTGGTGTAGGAGTTAAACGTAGAATGTTGGTGTAAAAGTTAAACGTAGAATGTTGGTGTAAAAGTTAAACGTAGAATGTTGGTGTAGGAGTTAAACGTAGAATGTTGGTGTAAAAGTTAACGTAGAATGTTGGTGTAAAAGTTAAACGTAGAATGTTGGTGTAGGAGTTAAACGTAGAATGTTGGTGTAAAAGTTAAACGTAGAATGTTGGTGTAAAAGTTAAACGTAGAATGTTGGTGTAGGAGTTAAACGTAGAATGTTGGGTGTAAAAGTTAACGTAGAATGTTGGTGTAAAAGTTAAACGTAGAATGTTGGTGTAAAAGTTAAACGTAGATAGTGTAAGTCTGGGGTATCATTGATGGACGTAGAAAATATAGATCTAAAACAAGGGCCTCCTTCTGGAACGCGTGGAAGCCGTAGGTCTGTGGGATCATGGTAGATATAAAGCAGATCTAAATATTGGCTGTTACTGATTATCTTGGAACATATGTAAGTATGGTATATGTCTGAAGTATCATTGGAGATAGCAGAATGTAGGGATGATATAAGTCTTTGGTACCATTGAAGGTAGCAGAATGTAGGGATGGTGTAAGTCTTTGGTACCATTGAAGGTAGCACAATGTAGGATGGTGTAAGTCTTTGGTACCATTGAAGGTAGCAGAATGTAGGGATGATGTAAGTCTTTGGTACCATTGAAGGTAGCACAATGTAGGGATGGTGTAAGTCTTTGGTACCATTGAAGGTAGCAGAATGTAGGGATGGTGTAAGTCTTTGGTACCATTGAAGGTAGCAGAATGTAGGGATGATGTAAGTCTTTGGTACCATTGAAGGTAGCAGAATGTAGGATGGTGTAAGTCTTTGGTACCATTGAAGGTAGCACAATGTAGGGATGATGTAAGTCTTTGGTACCATTGAAGGTAGCAGAATGTAGGATGATGTAAGTCTTTGGTACCATTGAAGGTAGCAGAATGTAGGGATGATATAAGTCTTTGGTACCATTGAAGGTAGCACAATGTAGGGATGGTGTAAGTCTTTGGTACCATTGAAGGTAGCAGAATGTAGGGATGATATAAGTCTTTGGTACCATTGAAGGTGCAGAATGTAGGGATGATGTAAGTCTTTGATACCATTGAAGGTAGCAGAATGTAGGGATGATGTAAGTCTTTGATACCATTGAAAGTAGCAGAATGTAGGAATGATATAAGTCTTTGGTACCATTGAAGGTAGCAGAATATGGCATCATTGATGGTCACAGTAATAGGAACCTCTTTATACAGAGATGTGTGGCAGGAGGCAATCTGATCATCAGAAGTAGCCCCTGTCGAGCAAGTGTTTCTGCCCTTTAGCTTCGTGACACTCTAATGGAGGTTGGCCCGCCTGGGTCATGACTCCCAGGCATCGACCTCCTGCTGCATTGAACTCTAAAGCTTACAATATATTCGGCACAAAATAACGACACCTACTCTACGCTACACTTCTTTTTGGCATCTACTGTCTTTACCAACGCGGTTTACTTACTTGTCTTAGCTTTAACTCAGCACATTGATGTCCTCTTATTGGTGGCAGCAGTCTACAGTGGCTAGTGATTGCAGCGCCCTTTTATATACACTCGCGTACAAGTTAATTTGGCACTACGCAATTCGGCTGGAAGGAGTGGATCAGAAAGTGATAATAGGTATAAAGATAGGCCGAGTTGGGAACTTCATTCCTTTGAACTGTTGGTATTGCAAACGTCCGGTGTAGCTCATCTACAGTCGATGATATACTTTCTTATAGCTTATCGTTCATGTCTCGGATATTCCGGATTAAACTATCGCTATAGTGTTGACTTACTTAGGAGTTAGGAGTGGTTGATGTGTAAATTAGTCGCTAATCGTCTGAACATCAGATTATTTTATTGTTGATATGTCTAGGTTGTGCCAGAGCCAGCTTCATGCTCTTTGATTGTTGATATGTCTCGGTTGTGCCAGAGCCAGCTCATGCTCTTTCAGCGACTCAGCTATAGCCTTCATTGTTCTTGTTCGCATTCCTCCATTAATTCCTAGCCTCTTTATAGGTCGTAGAGGGGTGAGGTCGTAGAGGGTGAGGTCGTAGAGGGTGAGGTCGTAGAGGGGTGAGGTCGTAGAGGGTTAGGTCGTAAGGGGTGAGGTCGTAGAGGGGTGAGGTCGTAGAGGGGTGAGATCGTAGAGGGGTTAGGTCGTAGAGGGGTGAGGTCGTAGAGGGTTAGGTCGGAGAGGGGTGAGGTCGTAGAGGGTGAGGTCGTAGAGGGTTAGGTCGTAGAGGGATGAGGTCGTAGAGGGTTAGGTCGTAGAGGGGTTAGGTCGTAGAGGGATGAGTCGTAGAGGGGTGAGGGTCGTTAGAGGGGTGAGGTCGTAGAGGGGTGAGGTCGTAGAGGGATGAGGTCGTAGAGGGGTTAGGTCGTAGAGGGGGTTAGGTCGTACAGGGATGAGGTCGTAGAGGGGTGAGGTCGTTGAGGGGTGAGGTCGTAGAGGGGTTAGGTCGTAGATGGGTTAGGTCGTAGAGGGATGAGGTCGTAGAGGGGTTAGGTCGTAGAGGGATGAGGTCGTAGAGGGATGAGGTCGTAGAGGGGTTAGGTCGTAGAGGGGTTAGGTCGTAGAGGGATGAGGTCGTAGAGGGTTAGGTCGTAGAGGGGTTAGGTCGTAGAGGGGTGAGGTCGTAGAGGGGTGAGGTCGTAGAGGGGTTAGGTCGTAGAGGGATGAGGTCGTAGAGGGGTTAGGTCGTAGAGGGGTTAGGTCGTAGAGGGATGAGGTCGTATAGGGGTGAGGTCGTAGAGGGGTGAGGTCGTAGAGGGGTGAGGTCGTAGAGGGGTGAGGTCGTAGAGGGGTTAGGTCGTAGAGGGATGAGGTCGTAGAGGGTTAGGTCGTAGAGGGGTTAGGTCGTAGAGGGATGAGGTCGTAGAGGTCAGGTCGTAGAGGGGTTAGGTCGTAGAGGGATGAGGTCGTGAGTCCTCTGGCACCAACTTATACAGCGAACGCTCTAACCTGGGACCCCTGCTGTCTCAGCTTGGTGCCGAGATCCTTGTATTTGTCTAGTTAAATATATGCTGTTCCTCACACTTGTGTTTGTCTAGTTTAAATAAAAGCTGTTCCTCTATCCTTGTATTTGTCTAGTTTAAATATAAGCTGTTCCTCTACCCTTGTATTTGGATAGTTTTAAATATAAGCTGTTCCTCTACCCTTGTATTTGGATAGTTTTAAATATAAGCTGTTCCTCTACCCTTGTATTTGTCTAGTTTTAAATATATGCTGTTCCTCTACCCTTGTATTTGGTTAGTTTAAATATAAGCTGTTCCTCTACCCTTGTATTTGGATAGTTTATATATAAGCAGTTCCTCTACCCTTGTATTTGGATAGTTTAAATATAAGCTGTTCCTCTACCCTTGTATTTGGTTAGTTTAAATATAAGCTGTTCCTCTACCCTTGTATTTGTCTAGTTTAAATATATGCTGTTCCTCTACCCTTGTATTTGGTTAGTTTAAAATTAAGCTGTTCCTCTACCCTTGTATTTGTCTAGTTTAAATATAAGCTGTTCCTCTACCCTTGTATTTGCTAGTTTAAATATAAGATGTTCCTCTACCCTTGTATTTGTCTAGTTTAAATATAAGCTGTTCCTCTACCCTTGTATTTGGACAGTTTAAATATAAGCTGTTCCTCTACCCTTGTATTTGGATAGTTTAAATATAAGCTGTTCCTCTACCCTTGTATTTGGACAGTTTAAATATAAGCTGTTCCTCTACCCTTGTATTTGGTTAGTTTAAATATAAGCTGTTCCTCTACCCTTGTATTTGGTTAGATTAAATATAGGCTGTTTATCTATCCTTGTATTTGTTAGTTTAAATATATGCTGTTCCTCTATCCTTGTATTTGGTTAGTTTAAATATATGCTGTTCCTCTATCCTTGTATTTGTTAGTTTAAATATATGGTGCTGCTCTATCCTTGAATTTGGTTAGTTTAAATATAAGCTGTTCCTCTACCCTTGTATTTGGTTAGTTTAAATATAAGCTGTTCCTCTATCCTTGTATTTGGTTAGTTTTAAATATAAGCTTTTCCTCTATCCTTGTATTTGGTTAGTTTAAATATATGCTGTTCCTCTATCCTTGTATTTGGTTAGTTTAAATATAAGCTGTTCCTCTATCCTTGTATTTGGTTAGTTTAAATATAAGCTGTTCCTCTATCCTTGTATTTGGTTAGTTTAAATATAAGCTGTTCCTCTACCCTTGTATTTGGTTAGTTTAAATATATGCTGTTCCTCTATCCTTGTATTTGGTTAGTTTAAATATATGCTGTTCCTCTACCCTTGTATTTGGTTAGTCTAAATATATGCTGTTCCTCTATCCTTGTATTTGTTAGTTTAAATATAAGCTGTTCCTCTACCCTTGTATTTGGTTAGTTTAAATATAAGCTGTTTCCTCTACCCTTGTATTTGGTTAGTTTAAATATAAGCTGTTCCTCTACCCTTGTATTTGTCTAGTTTAAATATAAGCTGTTCCTCTACCCTTGTATTTGGTTAGTTTAAATATAAGCTGTTCCTCTACCCTTGTATTTGGTTAGTTTAAATATAGCTGTTCCTCTACCCTTGTATTTGGTTAGTTTAATATAAGCTGTTCCTCTACCCTTGTATTTGGTTAGTTTAAATATAAGCTGTTCCTCTACCCTTGTATTTGGTTAGTTTAAATATAAGCTGTTCCTCTACCCTTGTATTTGGTTAGTTTAAATATAAGCTGTTCCTCTACCCTTGTATTTGTCTAGTTTAAATATAAGCTGTTCCTCTACCCTTGTATTTGTCTAGTTTAAATATAAGCTGTTCCTCTACCCTTGTATTTGTCTAGTTTAAATATAAGCTGTTCCTCTACCCTTGTATTTGTCTAGTTTAAAATATAAGCTGTTCCTCTACCCTTGTATTTGTCTAGTTTAAATATAAGCTGTTCCTCTACCCTTGTATTTGGTTAGTTTAAATATAAGCTGTTTCCTCTACCCTTGTATTTGGTTAGTTTAAATATAAGCTGTTCCTCTACCCTTGTATTTGGTTAGTTTAAATATAAGCTGTTCCTCTATCCTTGTATTTGGTTAGTTTAAATATAAGCTGTTCCTCTACCCTTGTGTTTGGTTAGTTTAAATATAAGCTGTTCCTCTACCCTTGTATTTGTCTAGTTTAAATATAAGCTGTTCCTCTACCCTTGTATTTGTTAGTTTAAACATATGCTGTTCCTCTACCCTTGTATTTGGTTAGTTTAAACATAAGCTGTTCCTCTACCCTTGTATTTGGTTAGTTTAAACATAAGCTGTTCCTCTACTCTTGTATTTGGTTAGTTTAAATATATGGTGCTGCTCTATCCTTGTATTTGGATAGTTTAAATATAAGCTGTTCCTCTATCCTTGTATTTGGATAGTTTAAATATAAGCTGTTCCTCTATCCTTGAATTTGTCTAGTTAAACATAAGCTGTTCCTCTATCCTTGTATTTGGTTAGTTTAAACATAAGCTGTTCCTCTATCCTTGTATTTGGTTAGTTTAAATATAAGCTGTTCCTCTACCCTTGTATTTGGATAGTTTAAATATAAGCTGTTCCTCTATCCTTGTATTTGGTTAGTTTAAACATAAGCTGTTCCTCTACCCTTGTATTTGGTTAGTTTAAACATAAGCTGTTCCTCTATCCTTGTATTTGGTTAGTTTAAATATAAGCTGTTTCCTCTACCCTTGTATTTAGATAGTTTAAATATAAGCTGTTCCTATATCCTTGTATTTGGTTAGTTTAAACATAAGTTGTTCCTCTACCCTTGTATTGGTTAGTTTAAACATAAGCTGTTCCTCTATCCTTGTATTTGGTTAGTTTAAATATAAGCTGTTCCTCTACCCTGGATTTGTCTAGTTAAACATATGCTGTTCCTCTATCCTTGTATTTGGTTAGTTTTAAATATATGCTGTTCCTCTATCCTTGTATTTGGTTAGTTTAAATATAAGCTGTTCCTCTACCCTTGTATTTGGTTAGTTTAAATATAAGCAGTTCCTCTATCCTTGTATTTGGTTAGTTTAATATAAGCTGTTCCTCTATCCTTGTATTTGGTTAGTTTAAATATATGCTGTTCCTCTACCCTTGTATTTGGTTAGTTTAAATATAAGCTGTTCCTCTATCCTTGTATTTGGTTAGTTTAAATATAAGGTGCTGCTCTATCCTGGATTCAACTGTCACTGTGACCTCCATGAAGATGACGTGGTCTGTGTAATGCCCGGACGCATTTTAGATTTATTGATGAACTCTGGGTACTTCCCTCGCCTTTGGAGGTCAACAGCCATCTAAAGTCATTCCATATGTTCAGGATTGTTGGGTCTTTCGTGTTGTTTTTTTTTATAATGTAGGGACGGTACAAGTTTGCTGTATCTGTGATGGTCACATTATGTAGGGACGATACAAGTTTGCTGTATCTGTGATGGTCACATTATGTAGGGACGATACAAGTTTGCTGTATCTGTGATGGTCACATTATGTAGGGACGATACAAGTTTGCTGTATCTGTGATGGTCACATTATGTAGGGACGATACAAGTTTGCTGTATCTGTGATGGTCACATTATGTAGGGACGATACAAGTTTGCTGTATCTGTGATGGTCACATTATGTAGGGACGATACAAGTTTGCTGTATCTGTGATGGTCACATTATGTAGGGACGATACAAGTTTGCTGTATCTGTGATGGTCACATTATGTAGGGACGATACAAGTTTGCTGTATCTGTGTTGGTCACATTATGTAGGGACGATACGAGTTTGCTGTTTCTGTGATGGTCACATTATGTAGGGACGATACAAGTTTGCTGTATCTGTGATGGTCACATTATGTAGGGACGATAAAAGTTTGCTGTATCTGTGATGGTCACATTATGTAGGGACGATACAAGTTTGCTGTATCTGTGATGGTCACATTATGTAGGGACGATAAAAGTTTGCTGTATCGGTGATGGTCACATTATGTAGGGACGATACAAGTTTGCTGTATCGGTGATGGTCACATTATGTAGGGACGATAAAGTTTGCTGTATCTGTGATGGTCACATTATGTAGGGACGATAAAAGTTTGCTGTATCGGTGATGGTCACATTATGTAGGGACGATAAAAGTTTGCTGTATCTGTGATGGTCACATTATGTAGGGACGATAAAGTTTGCTGTATCTGTGATGGTCACATTATATATGGACGGACATAAGCTTCGTGTATCTGTGATGGTCACACTATATATGGACGGATATAAGCTTCGTGTATTTCTGATGGTCACAATATATAGGGACAATATAAGCTTAGTGTATCTCTGATTGTCACATTATATAGGGACAATATAAGCTTAGTGTATCTCTGATTGTCACATTATATAGGGACAATATAAGCTTCTTGTATCTCTGATTATCACATTATGTAGGGACAATATAAGCTTAGTCTAACTCTGATTGTCACATTATGTAGGGACAATATAAGCTTAGTGCATCTCTGATTGTCACATTATATAGGGACAATATAAGCTTAGTGTATCTCTGATTGTCACATTATAAAGGGACAATATAAGCTTCTTGTAACTCTGATTGTCACATTATGTAGGGACAATATAAGCTTAGTGTAACTCTGATTGTCACATTATTTAGGGACAATATAAGCTTAGTGTAACTCTGATTCTGATTGTCACATTATGTAGGGACAATATAAGCTTAGTGTATCTCTGATTGTCACATTATGTAGGGACAATATAAGCTTAGTGTATCTCTGATTGTAACATTATGTAGGGACAATAAAAGCTTAGTGTATCTCTGATTGTCACATTATGTAGGGACAATATAAGCTTAGTGTATCTCTGATTGTCACATTATGTAGGGACAATAGAAGCTTAGTGTATCTCTGATTGTCACATTATGTAGGGACAATATAAGCTTAGTGTATCTCTGATTGTCACATTATGTAGGGACAATATAAGCTTAGTGTATCTCTGATTGTAACATTATGTAGGGATGCTATCCACCTCATCTCTCTCTCACTTACCCCTCTATCTCGTCTACTCCACCTCTCTCTCTCACTTCGCCCTCCATCTCGTCGCCACCATCTTTCTCTCCGTTCCACTTCCATCTCGTCTCCACCATCTCTCTCTCACTTCGCCCTCTATTGCGTCTACTCCATCTCTCTCTCACTTCCACCTTAATCTCCTCTACTCAATTTCTCACTCTCTTCCTCTTTGTCTCGTCTACTCCATCTCTCTCTCTCTCTCTCTCTCTCTCTCTCTCACTTCCCATCAATTTCGTCTACTCCATCTCTCTCTCATTCCCCCTCTATATCGTCTACTCCATCTCTCTCTCTCTCTCTCACTTCCCCCTCAATCTCGTCTACTGCATCTCTTTCTAACTTTCCCTCCTTGTCGTCTATTCCATCTCTCTCCCTCTCTCACTTCTCCTTTATCTCGTCTATTACATCTCTCTCTCACTTCCCCTCCGTCTCGTCTGCTCCATCTCTCTCTCTCTTTCTCTCACTTGCCCTCCTTGTCGTCTACTCCATCTCTCTCTCTCACTTCCCATCTCTCTCTCACTTGCCCTCCTTGTCGACTACTCCATCTCTCTCTCACTTCCCATCTCTCTCTCACTTCCCATCTCTCTCTCACTTCCCATCTCTCTCTCACTTGCCCTCCTTGTCGTCTGCTCCATCTCTCTCTCACTTCCCATCTCTCTCTCACTTCCCATCTCTCTCTCACTTCCCATCTCTCTCTCACTTCACATCTCTCTCTCACTTCCCATCTCTCTCTCTCTATCTCTCACTTGCCCTCCTTGTCGTCTACTCCATCTCTCTCTCACTTTCGATCTCTCTCTCACTTGCCCTCCTTGTCGTCTAATCCATCTCTCTCTCACTTTCGATCTCTCTCTCACTAGCCCTCCTTGTCGTCTACTCCATCTCTCTCTCACTTTCGATCTCTCTCTCACTTGCCCTCCTTGTCGTCTAATCCATGTCTCTCTCACTTTCGATCTCTCTCTCACTTGCCCTCCTTGTCGTCTACTCCATCTCTCTCTCACTTTCGATCTCTCTCTCACTTGCCCTCCTTGTCGTCTACTCCATCTCTCTCTCACTTTCGATCTCTCTCTCACTTGCCCTCCTTGTCGTCTACTCCATCTCTCTCTCACTTTCGATCTCTCTCTCACTTGCCCTCCTTGTCGTCTAATCTATCTCTCTCTCACTTCCCCCTTTATTTCGCCTTTTCCATCTCTCTTTCACCTCCCACTATATCTCGTCTGCTCGATCTCTCTCTCACATCTCCCTCTATCCCGTCTAATACATCTCTCTCTCACATCTCCCTCTATCTCGTCTAATACATCTCTCTCTCACATCTCCCTCTATCTCGTCTAATACATATCTCTCTCACTTCTCCTTCTATCTCGTCTACTCCATCTCTCTCTCACTTCCCCCTCTATTTAGCCTTTTCCATCTCTCTTTCACCCCCACTATATCTCGTCTGCTCGATCTCTCTCTCACATCTCCCTCTATCTCGTCTAATACATCTCTCTCTCACATCTCCCTCTATCTCGTCTAATACATCTCTCTCTCACATCTCCCTCTATCTCGTCTAATACACCTCTCTCTCACTTCTCCTTCTATCTCGTCTACCCCATCTCTCTCTCACTCACTTCGCTCTCTATCACGTCTACTCCATCTCTCTCTCACTCACTTCGCTCTCTATCACGTCTACTCCATCTCACTCTCACTACCCCCCATCTCGACTGCTCTATCTATCGCTCTCTCTCTCTCTCTCTCTAACTTCCCTTCTTTGTCGTCTACTCCATCTCTCTCTCACTTCCCCTCCTTGTGATCTGCTCCGTCTCTCTCTCTCTCTCACTTCATCCTCTATCTCGACTACTCGATCTCTCTCTCACTTCCCCTCTATCTCGTCTACTCCATCTCTCTCTCACTTCTCCCTCTATCTCGTCTACTCCATCTCTCTCTCTCACTTCCCCTCTATCTCGTCTACTCCATCTCTCTCTCACTTCTCCCTCTATCTCGTCTACTCCATCTCTCTCTCTCACTTCTCCTCTATCTCGTCTACTCCATCTATCTCTCACTTCCCCTCTATCTCGTCTACTCCACCTCTCTCACTCACTTCCTCTCTATCTCGTCTACTCCACCTCTCTCTCTCACTCACTTCCCTCTCTATCTCGTCTACTCCACCTCTCTCTCTCACTCACTTCCCTCTCTATCTCGTCTACTCCACCTCTCTCTCTCACTCACTTCCCTCTCTATCTCGTCTACTCCATCTCTCTCTCTCACTCACTTCCCTCTCTATCTCGTCTACTCCATCTCTCTCTCTCTCTCACTTCCCCTATTTGTCGTCTACTCCCTCTCTTTCTCACTTCCCCCGTTGTCGTCTACTCCCTCTCTCTCTCTCACTTCCCCTCCTTGTCGTCTACTCCATCTCTCTCTCACTTCCCCTATTTGTTGTCTACTCCCTCTCTTTCTCACTTCTCCTCGTTGTCGTCTACTCCCTCTCTCTCTCTCACCTCCCCTCCTTGTCGTCTACTCCCTCTCTCTCTCACTTCCCCTCCTTGTCGTCTACTCCATCTCTCTCTCTCACTTCTCCTCCTTGTCGTCTACTCCATCTCTCTCTCACTTCCCCTCCTTGTCGTCTACTCCCTCTCTCTCTCACTTCTCCTCCTTGTCGTCTACTCCATCTCTCTCTCTCACTTCTCCTCCTTGTCGTCTACTCCATCTCTCTCTCACTTCGCCTCCTTGTCGTCTACTCCATCTCTCTCACTTCCACTCCTTGTCGTCTACTCCCTCTCTCTCTCTCACTCCACTCCTTGTCATCTTCTCCCTCTGTCTCTCGCACTTCCCCTCCTTGTCGTCTACTCCATCTCTCTATCACTTCCCCGTCTATATCGTCTACTACATCCCTCTCACTTCCCCCTCTATCTCGTCTACTTCATCTCTCTATCTCTCTATTCCCCCTCTATCTCGTCTTTCCATCACTCTCTCACTTCCCCCTCTATCTCGTCTTTTCCATCACTCTCTCACTTCCCCCTCTCTCTCTCTCACTTCCATCTATCTCGTCTCACTCCATCCCTCTATCTCGTCTACTCCATCTCTCTCACTCTCTCACTTCCCCCTCTATCTCGTCTACTCCATCTCTCTCACTTCACCCTCTATCTCGTCTACTCCATATCTCTCTCACTCTCTCACTCCCCCCCCCCTATCTCGTCTACTCCATCTCTCTCACTTCCCCGTCTATCTTGTCTACTCCATCTCTCTCTCACTTCCCCGTCTATCTCGTCTACTCCATCTCTCTCTCACATCTCCCTCTATCTCGTCTAATACATCTCTCTCTCACATCTCCCTCTATCTCGTCTAATACATATCTCTCTCACTTCTCCTTCTATCTCGTCTACTCCATCTCTCTCTCACTTCCCCCTCTATTTAGCCTTTTCCATCTCTCTTTCACCCCCACTATATCTCGTCTGCTCGATCTCTCTCTCACATCTCCCTCTATCTCGTCTAATACATCTCTCTCTCACATCTCCCTCTATCTCGTCTAATAAATCTCTCTCTCACATCTCCCTCTATCTCGTTTAATACACCTCTCTCTCACTTCTCCTTCTATCTCGTCTACTCCATCTCTCTCTCACTCACTTCGCTCTCTATCACGTCTACTCCATCTCTCTCTCACTCACTTCGCTCTCTATCACGTCTACTCCATCTCACTCTCACTACCCCCATCTCGACTGCTCTATCTCTCGCTCTCTCTCTCTCTCTCTCTCTAACTTCCCTTCTTTGTCGTCTACTACATCTCTCTCTCACTTCCCCTCCTTGTGATCTGCTCCGTCTCTCTCTCTCACTTCATCCTCTATCTCGACTACTCGATCTCTCTCTCACTTCCCCTCTATCTCGTCTACTCCATCTCTCCCTCACTTCTCCCTCTATCTCGTCTACTCCATCTCTCTCTCTCACTTCCCCTCTATCTCGTCTACTCCATCTCTCTCTCACTTCTCCCTCTATCTCGTCTACTCCATCTCTCTCTCTCACTTCTCCCTCTATCTCGTCTACTCCATCTCTCTCTCTCACTTCTCCCTCTATCTCGTCTACTCCATCTATCTCTCACTTCCCCTCTATCTCGTCTACTCCACCTCTCTCACTCACTTCCTCTCTATCTCGTTTACTCCACCTCTCTCTCTCACTCACTTCCCTCTCTATCTCGTCTACTCCACCTCTCTCTCTCACTCACTTCCCTCTCTATCTCGTCTACTCCACCTCTCTCTCTCACTCACTTCCCTCTCTATCTCGTCTACTCCATCTCTCTCTCTCACTCACTTCCCTCTCTATCTCGTCTACTCCATCTCTCTCTCTCTCTCTCACTTCCCCTATTTGTCGTCTACTCCCTCTCTTTCTCACTTCCCCCGTTGTCGTCTACTCCCTCTCTCTCTCTCACCTCCCCTCCTTGTCGACTACTCCCTCTCTCTCTCACTTCCCCTCCTTGTCGTCTACTCCATCTCTCTCTCTCACTTCTCCTCCTTGTCGTCTACTCCATCTCTCTCTCACTTCCCCTCCTTGTCGTCTACTCCCTCTCTCTCTCACTTCGCCTCCTTGTCGTCTACTCCATCTCTCTCACTTCCACTCCTTGTCGTCTACTCCCTCTCTCTCTCTCACTCCACTCCTTGTCATCTTCTCCCTCTGTCTCTCGCACTTCCCCTCCTTGTCGTCTACACCATCTCTCTATCACTTCCCCGTCTATATCGTCTACTACATCCCTCTCACTTCCCCTCTATCTCGTCTACTTCATCTCTCTATCTCTCTATTCCCCTCTATCTCGTCTTTTCCATCACTCTCTCACTTCCCCCTCTATCTCGTCTTTTCCATCACTCTCTCACTTCCCCCTCTATCTCGTCTTTTCCATCACTCTCTCACTTCCCCCTCTATCTCGTCTACTCCATCTCTCTCACTCTCTCACTTCCCCTCTATCTCGTCTACTCCATCTCTCTCACTTCACCCTCTATCTCGTCTACTCCATATCTCTCTCACTCTCTCACTTCCCCCCCCTATCTCGTCTACTCCATCTCTCTCACTTCCCCGTCTATCTTGTCTACTCCATCTCTCTCTCACTTCCCCGTCTATCTCGTCTACTCCATCTCTCTCTCACTCTCTCACTTCCCCCCCCCCTATCTCGTCTACTCCATCTCTCTCACTTCCCCGTCTATCTTGTCTACTCCATCTCTCTCTCACTTCCCCGTCTATCTCGTCTACTCCATCTCTCTCTCACATCTCCCTCTATCTCGTCTAATACATCTCTCTCTCACATCTCCCTCTATCTCGTCTAATACATATCTCTCTCACTTCTCCTTCTATCTCGTCTACTCCATCTCTCTCTCACTTCCCCCTCTATTTAGCCTTTTCCATCTCTCTTTCACCCCCACTATATCTCGTCTGCTCGATCTCTCTCTCACATCTCCCTCTATCTCGTCTAATACATCTCTCTCTCACATCTCCCTCTATCTCGTCTAATAAATCTCTCTCTCACATCTCCCTCTATCTCGTTTAATACACCTCTCTCTCACTTCTCCTTCTATCTCGTCTACTCCATCTCTCTCTCTCTCTCACTTCCCCTATTTGTCGTCTACTCCCTCTCTTTCTCACTTCCCCCCGTTGTCGTCTACTCCCTCTCTCTCTCTCACTTCCCCTCCTTGTCGTCTACTCCATCTCTCTCTCACTTCCCTATTTGTTGTCTACTCCCTCTCTTTCTCACTTCTCCTCGTTGTCGTCTACTCCCTCTTTCTCTCTCACCTCCCCTCCTTGTCGTCTACTCCCTCTCTCTCTCACTTCCCCTCCTTGTCGTCTACTCCATCTCTCTCTCTCACTTCTCCTCCTTGTCGTCTACTCCATCTCTCTCTCACTTCCCCTCCTTGTCGTCTACTCCCTCTCTCTCTCACTTCTCCTCCTTGTCGTCTACTCCATCTCTCTCTCTCACTTCTCCTCCTTGTCGTCTACTCCATCTCTCTCTCACTTCGCCTCCTTGTCGTCTACTCCATCTCTCTCACTTCCACTCCTTGTCGTCTACTCCCTCTCTCTCTCTCACTCCACTCCTTGTCATCTTCTCCCTCTGTCTCTCGCACTTCCCCTCCTTGTCGTCTACTCCATCTCTCTATCACTTCCCCGTCTATATCGTCTACTACATCCCTCTCACTTCCCCTCTATCTCGTCTACTTCATCTCTCTATCTCTCTATTCCCCCTCTATCTCGTCTTTTCCATCACTCTCTCACTTCCCCCTCTATCTCGTCTTTTCCATCACTCTCTCACTTCCCCTCTATCTCGTCTTTTCCATCACTCTCTCACTTCCCCCTCTATCTCGTCTACTCCATCTCTCTCACTCTCTCACTTCCCCTCTATCTCGTCTACTCCATCTCTCTCACTTCACCCTCTATCTCGTCTACTCCATATCTCTCTCACTCTCTCACTCCCCCCCCTATCTCGTCTACTCCATCTCTCTCACTTCCCCGTCTATCTTGTCTACTCCATCTCTCTCTCACTTCCCCGTCTATCTCGTCTACTCCATCTCTCTCTCACATCTCCCTCTATCTCGTCTAATACATCTCTCTCTCACATCTCCCTCTATCTCGTCTAATACATATCTCTCTCACTTCTCCTTCTATCTCGTCTACTCCATCTCTCTCTCACTTCCCCCTCTATTTAGCCTTTTCCATCTCTCTTTCACCCCCACTATATCTCGTCTGCTCGATCTCTCTCTCACATCTCCCTCTATCTCGTCTAATACATCTCTCTCTCACATCTCCCTCTATCTCGTCTAATAAATCTCTCTCTCACATCTCCCTCTATCTCGTTTAATACACCTCTCTCTCACTTCTCCTTCTATCTCGTCTACTCCATCTCTCTCTCACTCACTTCGCTCTCTATCACGTCTACTCCATCTCTCTCTCACTCACTTCGCTCTCTATCACGTCTACTCCATCTCACTCTCACTACCCCCCATCTCGACTGCTCTATCTCTCGCTCTCTCTCTCTCTCTCTCTCTCTAACTTCCCTTCTTTGTCGTCTACTCCATCTCTCTCTCACTTCCCCTCCTTGTGATCTGCTCCGTCTCTCTCTCTCACTTCATCCTCTATCTCGACTACTCGATCTCTCTCTCACTTCCCCTCTATCTCGTCTACTCCATCTCTCCCTCACTTCTCCCTCTATCTCGTCTACTCCATCTCTCTCTCTCACTTCCCCTCTATCTCGTCTACTCCATCTCTCTCTCACTTCTCCCTCTATCTCGTCTACTCCATCTCTCTCTCTCTCACTTCTCCCTCTATCTCGTCTACTCCATCTCTCTCTCTCACTTCTCCCTCTATCTCGTCTACTCCATCTATCTCTCACTTCCCCTCTATCTCGTCTACTCCACCTCTCTCACTCACTTCCTCTCTATCTCGTCTACTCCACCTCTCTCTCTCACTCACTTCCCTCTCTATCTCGTCTACTCTACCTCTCTCTCTCACTCACTTCCCTCTCTATCTCGTCTACTCCATCTCTCTCTCTCACTCACTTCCCTCTCTATCTCGTCTACTCCATCTCTCTCTCTCACTCACTTCCCTCTCTATCTCGTCTACTCCATCTCTCTCTCTCTCTCTCACTTCCCCTATTTGTCGTCTACTCCCTCTCTTTCTCACTTCCCCCGTTGTCGTCTACTCCCTCTCTCTCTCTCACTTCCCCTCCTTGTCGTCTACTCCATCTCTCTCTCACTTCCCCTATTTGTTGTCTACTCCCTCTCTTTCTCACTTCTCCTCGTTGTCGTCTACTCCCTCTCTCTCTCACTTCCCCTCATTGTCGTCTACTCCCTCTCTCTCTCACCTCCCCTCCTTGTCGACTACTCCCTCTCTCTCTCACTTCCCCTCCTTGTCGTCTACTCCATCTCTCTCTCTCACTTCTCCTCCTTGTCGTCTACTCCATCTCTCTCTCACTTCTCCTCCTTGTCGTCTACTCCCTCTCTCTCTCACTTCGCCTCCTTGTCGTCTACTCCATCTCTCTCACTTCCACTCCTTGTCGTCTACTCCCTCTCTCTCTCTCACTCCACTCCTTGTCATCTTCTCCCTCTGTCTCTCGCACTTCCCCTCCTTGTCGTCTACACCATCTCTCTATCACTTCCCCGTCTATATCGTCTACTACATCCCTCTCACTTCCCCCTCTATCTCGTCTACTTCATCTCTCTATCTCTCTATTCCCCCTCTATCTCGTCTTTTCCATCACTCTCTCACTTCCCCCTCTATCTCGTCTTTTCCATCACTCTCTCACTTCCCCCTCTATCTCGTCTTTTCCATCACTCTCTCACTTCCCCCTCTATCTCGTCTACTCCATCTCTCTCACTCTCTCACTTCCCCCTCTATCTCGTCTACTCCATCTCTCTCACTTCACCCTCTATCTCGTCTACTCCATATCTCTCTCACTCTCTCACTTCCCCCCCCCCTATCTCGTCTACTCCATCTCTCTCACTTCCCCGTCTATCTTGTCTACTCCATCTCTCTCTCACTTCCCCGTCTATCTCGTCTACTCCATCTCTCTCTCACATCTCCCTCTATCTCGTCTAATACATCTCTCTCTCACATCTCCCTCTATCTCGTCTAATACATATCTCTCTCACTTCTCCTTCTATCTCGTCTACTCCATCTCTCTCTCACTTCCCCCTCTATTTAGCCTTTTCCATCTCTCTTTCACCCCCACTATATCTCGTCTGCTCGATCTCTCTCTCACATCTCCCTCTATCTCGTCTAATACATCTCTCTCTCACATCTCCCTCTATCTCGTCTAATAAATCTCTCTCTCACATCTCCCTCTATCTCGTCTAATACACCTCTCTCTCACTTCTCCTTCTATCTCGTCTACTCCATCTCTCTCTCACTCACTTCGCTCTCTATCACGTCTACTCCATCTCTCTCTCACTCACTTCGCTCTCTATCACGTCTACTCCATCTCACTCTCACTACCCCCCATCTCGACTGCTCTATCTCTCGCTCTCTCTCTCTCTCTCTCTCTCTAACTTCCCTTCTTTGTCGTCTACTCCATCTCTCTCTCACTTCCCCTCCTTGTGATCTGCTCCGTCTCTCTCTCTCACTTCATCCTCTATCTCGACTACTCGATCTCTCTCTCACTTCCCCTCTATCTCGTCTACTCCATCTCTCTCTCACTTCTCCCTCTATCTCGTCTACTCCATCTCTCTCTCTCTCTCTTCCCCTCTATCTCGTCTACTCCATCTCTCTCTCTCACTTCTCCCTCTATCTCGTCTACTCCATCTCTCTCTCTCACTTCTCCCTCTATCTCGTCTACTCCATCTATCTCTCACTTCACCTCTATCTCGTCTACTCCACCTCTCTCACTCACTTCCTCTCTATCTCGTCAACTCCACCTCTCTCTCTCACTCACTTCCCTCTCTATCTCGTCTACTCTACCTCTCTCTCTCACTCACTTCCCTCTCTATCTCGTCTACTCCACCTCTCTCTCTCACTCACTTCCCTCTCTATCTCGTCTACTCCATCTCTCTCTCTCACTCACTTCCCTCTCTATCTCGTCTACTCCATCTCTCTCTCTCTCTCACTTCCCCTATTTGTCGTCTACTCCCTCTCTTTCTCACTTCCCCTCGTTGTCGTCTACTCCTCTCTCTCTCTCACTTCCCCTCCTTGTCGTCTACTCCATCTCTCTCTCACTTCCCCTATTTGTTGTCTACTCCCTCTCTTTCTCACTTCTCCTCGTTGTCGTCTACTCCCTCTCTCTCTCACTTCCCCTCATTGTCGTCTACTCCTCTCTCTCTCTCTCTCTTCCCCTCCTTCTCGTCTACTCCCTCTCTCTCTCTCAATTCCCCTCCTTGTCGTCTACTCCATCTCTCTCTCTCACTTCTCCTCCTTGTCGTCTACTCCATCTCTCTCTCACTTCCCCTCCTTGTCGTCTACTCCCTCTCTCTCTCACTTCTCCTCCTTGTCGTCTACTCCATCTCTCTCTCTCTCACTTCTCCTCCTTGTCGTCTACTCCACCTCTCTCTCACTTCGCCTCCTTGTCGTCTACTCCATCTCTCTCACTTCCACTCCTTGTCGTCTACTCCCTCTCTCTCTCACTCCACTCCTTGTCATCTTCTCCCTCTGTCTCTCGCACTTCCCCTCCTTGTCGTCTACTCCATCTCTCTATCACTTCCCCGTCTATATCGTCTACTACATCCCTCTCACTTCCCCCTCTATCTCGTGTACTTCATCTCTCTATCTCTCTCTTCCCCCTCTATCTCGTCTTTTCCATCACTCTCTCACTTCCCCCTCTATCTCGTCTTTTCCATCACTCTCTCACTTCCCCCTCTATCACGTCTTTTCCATCACTCTCTCACTTCCCCCTCTATCTCGTCTACTCCATCTCTCTCACTCTCTCACTTCCCCCTCTATCTCGTCTACTCCATCTCTCTCACTTCACCCTCTATCTCGTCTACTCCATATCTCTCTCACTCTCTCACTTCCCCCCCCCCTATCTCGTCTACTCCATCTCTCTCACTTCCCCGTCTATCTTGTCTACTCCATCTCTCTCTCACTTCCCCGTCTATCTCGTCTACTCCATCTCTCTCTCACTTCCCCCTCAATCTCGTCTACTCCATCTCTCTCTCACTTCCCCGTCTATCTCGTCTACTCCATCTCTCTCTCACTTCCCCGTCTATCTTGTCTTCTCCATCTCTTTCTCACGTTCCCCTCCTTGTCGTATATTCTATCTCTTCCCCCTCTATCTCGTCTACTCCACCTCTCTCTCTCACTCACTTCCTTCTCTATCTCGTCTACTCCACCTCTCTCTCTCACTCACTTCCCTCTCTATCTCGTCTACTCCACCTCTCTCTCTCTCTCTCACTTACTTCCCTCTATCTCGTCTACTCCATATCTCTCTCACTCTCTCACTTGCCCTTCTATCTCGTCTACTCCATCTCTCTCACTTCCCCCTCTATCACGTCTACTCCATCTCTCTCTCACTTCCCCCTCAATTTCGTCTACTCCATATCTCTCTCACTCTCTCACTTCTCCCTTTATCTCGTCTACTACATCTCTCTCTCACTTCCCCTCTATCTCGTCTACTCCATGTCACTCTTACTTCCCCTCCATCTCGTCTGCTCCATCTCTCTCTCTTCTCTCACCTCCCCTCCTTGTCGTCTACTCCATCTCTCTCTCACTTCCGCTCCTTGTCGTCTACTCCATCTCTCTCTCACTTCCCTTCTTGTCGTCTATTCCTCTCTCTCTCTCACTTCCCCTCCTTGTCGTCTACTCCATCTCTCTCTCACTTCTCCTCCTTGTCGTCTACTCCATCTCTCTCTCTCTAACTTCCCCGTCTATTTCGCCTTTCCATCTCTCTTTCATTTCCCCCTCTATCTCGTCTACTACATCTCTCTCCTTTCCCCTCTATCTCGTCTACTACATCTCTCTCTCTTTCCCCTCTATCTCGTCTACTCCATCTCTCTCTCTCACTTTCCCCTTATCTCGTCTACTCCATCTCTCTCTCACTTTCCCCTTATCTCGTCTACTACATCTCTCTCTCTTTCCCCCTCTATCTCGTCTACTCCAACTCTCTCTAACTTTCCCCTCTATCTCGTCTACTCCATCTCTCTCTCACTTCTCCCTCTATCTCGTCTACTCCATCTCTCTCTAACTTTCCCCTCTATCTCGTCTACTCCACCTCTCTCTCTCACTTCTCCCTCTATCTCGTCTACTCCACCTCTCTCTCTCACTCACTTCCCTCTCTATCTCGTCTACTCCACCTCTCTCTCTCACTTCTCCCTCTATCTCGTCTACTCCATCTCTCTCTCACTCACTTCCCTCTCTATCTCGTCTACTCCACCTCTCTCTCACTTTCCCTTCCTTGTCGTCTACTCCATCTCTCTCTCTCACTCACTTCCCTCTCTATCTCGTCTACTCCACCTCTCTCTCTCAATCACTTCCCTCTCTATCTCGTCTACTCCACCTCTCTCTCTCACTCACTTCCCTCTCTATCTCGTCTACTCCACCTCTCTCTCTCACTCACTTCCCTCTCTATCTCGTCTACTCCACATCTCTCTCTCACTCACTTCCCTCTCTATCTCGTCTACTCCACCTCTCTCTCACTCACTTCCCTCTCTATCTCGTCTACTCCACCTCTCTCTCTCACTCACTTCCCTCTCTATCTCGTCTACTCCACCTCTCTCTCTCACTCACTTCCCTCTCTATCTCGTTTACTCCACCTCTCTCTCTCACTCACTTCCCTCTCTATCTCGTCTACTCCACCTCTCTCTCTCACTCACTTCCCTCTTTATCTCGTCTACTCCACCTCTCTCTCTCACTCATTTCCCTCTATCTCGTCTACTCCACCTCTCTCTCTCACTCACTCCCTCTTTATCTCGTCTACTCCACCTCTCTCTCTCACTCACTTCCCTCTCTATCTCGTCTACTCCACCTCTCTCTCTCACTTCTCCCTCTATCTCGTCTACTCCCCACTCTCTCTCTCACTCACTTCCCTCTCTATCTCGTCTACTCCACCTCTCTCTCTCACTCACTTCCCTCTCTATCTCGTCTACTCCACCTCTCTCACTCACATCCCTCTCTATCTCGTCTACTCCACCTCTCTCTCTCACTCACTTCCCTCTCTATCTCGTCTACTCCACCTCTCTCACTCACTTCCTCTCTATCTCGTCTACTCCACCTCTCTCACTCACTTCCCTCTATCTCGTCTACTCCACCTCTCTCTCTCACTCACTTACCTCTCTATCTCGTCTACTCCACCTCTCTCTCACTCACTTCCCTCTCTATCTCGTCTACTCCACCTCTCTCTCTCTCACTTCTCCCTCTATCTCGTCTACTCCACCTCTCTCTCTCACTCACTTCCCTCTCTATCTCGTCTACTCCACCTCTCTCTCACTTTCCCTTCCTTGTCGTCTACTCCACCTCTCTCTCTCACTCACTTCCCTCTCTATCTCGTCTACTCCACCTCTCTCACTCACTTCCCTCTCTATCTCGTCTACTCCACCTCTCTCTCACACTCACTTCCCTCTCTATCTCGTCTACTTCACCTCTCTCACTCACTTCCCTCTCTATCTCGTCTACTCCACCTCTCTCTCTCACTCACTTCCCTCTCTATCTCGTCTACTCCACCTCTCTCTCTCACTCACTTCCCTCTCTATCTCGTCTACTCCACCTCTCTCTCTCACTCACTTCCCTCTCTATCTCGTCTACTCCACTTCTCTCTCTCACTCACTTCCCTCTCTATCTCGTCTACTCCACCTCTCTCTCTCACTTTCCCTTCCTTGTCGTCTACTCCACCTCTCTCTCTCACTCACTTCCCTCTCTATCTTGTCTACTCCACCTCTCTCTCTCACTCACTTCCCTCTCTATCTCGTCTACTCCACCTCTCTCTCTCACTTCTCCTATTTCTCGTCTACTCCACCTCTCTCTCTCACTCACTTCCCTCTCTATCTCGTCTACTCCACCTCTCTCTCTAACTTCCCCCTCTATTTCGCCTTCTCCCATCTCTCTCTCACTTCCCCTTCTATTTCGCCTTCTCCATCTCTCTCTCACTTCCCCCTCTATTTCGCCTTCTCCATCTCTCTCTCTCACTTCCCCTCTATCTCGTCTACTCCATCTCTCTCTCACTTCCACCTCTATTTCGCCTTCTCCATCTCTCTCTCTCACTTCCCTCTCTATTTCGCCTTCTCCATCTCTTTCTCTCTCACTTCCCCATCTAGTTCGCCTTCTCCATCTCTCTCTCACTTCCCCCTCTATTTCGCCTTCTCCATCTCTCTCTCACTTCCCCTCTATTTCGCCTTCTCCATCTCTCTCTCACTTCCCCCTCTATTTCGACCTCTCCATCTCTCTCTCTCACTTTCCCCTCTATCTCGTCTACTCCATCTCTCTCTCACTTCCCCTCTATTTCGCCTTCTCCATCTCTCTCTCTCACTTCCCCTCCTTATCATCTACTCCATCTCTCTCTCTCACTTCCCCCTCTATTTCGCCTTCTCCATCTGTCTCTCTCACTTTCCCCTCTATCTCGTCTACTCCATCTCTCTCTCACTTCCACCTCTATTTCGCCTTCTCCATCTCTCTCTCTCACTTCCCTCTCTATTTCGCCTTCTCCATCTCTTTCTCTCTCACTTCCCCATCTAGTTCGCCTTCTCCATCTCTCTCTCACTTCCCCCTCTATTTCGCCTTCTCCATCTCTCTCTCACTTCCCCCTCTATTTCGCCTTCTCCATCTCTCTCTCACTTCCCCCTCTATTTCGACCTCTCCATCTCTCTCTCTCACTTTCCCCTCTATCTCGTCTACTCCATCTCTCTCTCACTTCCACCTCTATTTCGCCTTCTCCATCTCTCTCTCTCACTTCCCCTCCTTATCATCTACTCCATCTCTCTCTCTCACTTCCCCCTCTATTTCGCCTTCTCCATCTCTCTCTCTCACTTCCCCTCCTTATCATCTACTCCATCCCTCTCTCACTTCCCACACTATTTCGCCTTCTCCATCTCTCACTCTCACTTTTCCCTCTATCTCGTCTACTCCATCTCTCTCTCACTTCCCCCTCTATTTCCCCTTCTCCATCTCTCTCTCTCACTTCCCCCTCTATTTTGTCTAATCCATCTCTCTCTCACTCCCCCCTTTTTTTGTCTAATCCATCTCTCTCTCACTTCCCCCTCTATCTCGTCTACTCCATCTCTTTCTCTCTCACTTCCCCTCTATCTCGTCTACTCCATCTCTCTCTCACTTCCCCCTCTATTTTGTCTAATCCATCTCTCTCTCACTTCCCCCTCTATTTTGTCTAATCCATCTCTCTCTCACTTCCCCCTCTATTTTGTCTAATCCATCTCTCTCTCACTTCCCCTCTATTTTGTCTACTCCATCTCTCTCTCACTTCCCCCTCTATTTTGTCTAATCCATCTCTCTCTCACTTCCCCTCTATCTCGACTACTCCATCTCTTTCTCTTTCACTTCCCCCTCTATTTTGTCTAATCCATCTCTCTCTCACTTCCCCCTCTATCTCGTCTACTCCATCTCTCTCTCACTTCCCCCTTTATTTTGTCTAATCCATCTCTCTCTCACTTCCCCCTCTATTTTGTCTAATCCATCTCTCTCTCACTTCCCCCTCTATTTTGTCTAATCCATCTCTCTCTCACTTCCCCCTCTATTTTGTCTAATCCATCTCTCTCTCACTTCCCCCTCTATTTTGTCTAATCCATCTCTCTCTCACTTCCCCCTCTATCTCGACTACTCCATCTCTTTCTCTCTCACTTCCCCCTCTATTTTGTCTAATCCATCTCTCTCTCACTTCCCCCTCTATCTCGTCTACTCCATCTCTCTCTCACTTCCCCCTCTATTTTGTCTAATCCATCTCTCTCTCACTTCCCCCTCTATTTTGTCTAATCCATCTCTCTCTCACTTCCCCCTTTATTTTGTCTAATCCATCTCTCTCTCACTTCCCCCTCTATCTCGACTACTCCATCTCTTTCTCTCTCACTTCCCCCTCTATTTTGTCTAATCCATCTCTCTCTCACTTCCCCCTCTATCTCGTCTACTCCATCTCTCTCTCACTTCCCCCTCTATTTTGTCTAATCCATCTCTCTCTCACTTCCCCCTCCATTTTGTCTATTCCATCTCTCTCTCACTTCCCCCTCTATTTTGTCTAATCCTCTCTCTCTCACTTCCCCCTCTATTTTGTCTAATCCATCTCTCTCTCACTTCCCCCTCTTTTTTGTCTAATCCATCTCTCTCTCACTTTCCCCTCTTTTTGTCTAATCCATTTCTCTCTCACTTCTCCCTCTATCTCGTCTACTCCATCTCTCTCTCACTTCCCCCTCTATTTTGTCTAATCCATCTCTCTCTCACTTCCCCCTCTATTTTGTCTAATCCATCTCTCTCTCACTTCCCCCTCAATCTCGTCTACTCCATCTCTCTCTCACTTCCCCTCTATTTTGTCTACTCCATCTCTCTCTCACTTCCCCCTCTATCTCGTCTACTCCATCTCTCTCTCACTTCCCCCTCTATTTTGTCTAATCCATCTCTCTCTCACTTCCCCCTCTATTTGTCTAATCCATCTCTCTCTCACTTCCCCCTCTATTTTGTCTAATCCATCTCTCTCTCACTTCCCCCTCTATCTCGTCTACTCCATCTCTCTCTCTCACTTCCCCCTCTATTTTGTCTAATCCATCTCTCTCTCACTTCGCCCTCTAATTTGTCTATCCATCTCTCTCTCACCTCGCCCTCTATCTCGTCTACTCCACCTCTCTCTCTCACTTCGCCCTCTATCTCGTCTACTCCATCTCTCTCTCTCACTTCGCCCTCTATCTCGTCTACTCCATCTCTCTCTCGCATTTCGCCCTCTATCTCGTCTACTCCATCTCTCTGTCACTCCCCCAACCCTTTTCTTCTACTCCATATCTCTCTGACTCTTCTATCTCGTTTACTCCATCTCTCTCTCACTTCTTCCTCTATTTCGCCTTCTCCATCTCTCTCTCACTTCCCTATTTCTCGTTTACTCCATCTCTCTCTCACTTACCCTCTTTGTCGTCTACTCCATCTCTCTCTCACTTCCCACTCTATCTCGTCTACGCCATCTCTCTCTCACTTCGCCCTCTATCTCGTCTACGCCATCTCTCTCTCACTTCGCCCTCTATCGCGTCTACTACATCTCTCTCTCACTTCGTCCTCTATCTCGTCTACTCCATCTCTCTCTCACTTCGCCCTCTATCTCGTCTACTCCATCTCTCTCTCACTTCCCCTCCTTTCTACCCCATCTCTCTCTCACTTCGCCCTCTATCTCGTCTAGGCCATCTCTCTCTCACTTCGCCCTCTATCTCGTCTACTCCATCTCTCTCTCACTTCGCCCGCTATCTCGTCTACGCCATCTCTCTCTCACTTCCCACTCTATCTCGTCTACGCCATCTCTCTCTCACTTCCCACTCTATCTCGTCTACTCCATCTCTCTCTCACTTCGCCCTCTATCTCGTCTACGCCATCTCTCTCTCACTTCGCCCTCTATCTCGTCTACGCCATCTCTCTCTCATTTCGCCCTCTATCTCGTCTACTCCATCTCTCTGTCACTCCCCCAACCCTTTTCTTCTACTCCATATCTCTCTAACTGACTCTTCTATCTCGTTTACTCCATCTCTCTCTCACTTCTTCCTCTATTTCGCCTTCTCCATCTCTCTCTCACTTCCCCTATTTCTCGTTTACTCCATCTCTCTCTCACTTACCCTCTTTGTCGTCTACTCCATCTCTCTCTCACTTCCACTCTATCTCGTCTACGCCATCTCTCTCTCACTCCGCCCTCTATCTCGTCTACGCCATCTCTCTCTCACTTCGCCCTCTATCGCGTCTACTACATCTCTCTCTCACTTCGCCCTCTATCTCGTCTACTCCATCTCTCTCTCACTTCGCCCTCTATCTCGTCTACTCCATCTCTCTCTCACTTCCCCTCCTTTCTACCCCATCTCTCTCTCACTTCGCCCTCTATCTCGTCTAGGCCATCTCTCTCTCACTTCGCCCTCTATCTCGTCTACTCCATCTCTCTCTCACTTCGCCCTCTATCTCGTCTACGCCATCTCTCTCTCACTTCCCACTCTATCTCGTCTACGCCATCTCTCTCTCACTTCCCACTCTATCTCGTCTACTCCATCTCTCTCTCACTTCGCCCTCTATCTCGTCTACGCCATCTCTCTCTCACTTCGCCCTCTATCTCGTCTACGCCATCTCTATCTCTGTCTCTTCTATCTCGTCTACGCCATCTCTATCTCTGTCTCTTCTATCTCGTCTACGCCATCTCTATCTCTGTCTCTTCTATCTCGTCTACGACATCTCTATCTCTGTCTCTTCTATCTCGTCTACGCCATCTCTATCTCTGTCTCTTCTATCTCGTCTACGCCATCTCTATCTCTGTCTCTTCTATCTCGTCTACGCCATCTCTATCTCTGTCTCTTCTATCTCGTCTACGCCATCTCTATCTCTGTCTCTTCTATCTCGTCTACGCCATCTCTATCTCTGTCTCTTCTATCTCGTCTACGCCATCTCTATCTCTGTCTCTTCTATCTCGTCTACGCCATCTCTATCTCTGTCTCTTCTATCTCGTCTACGCCATCTCTATCTCTGTCTCTTCTATCTCGTCTACGCCATCTCTATCTCTGTCTCTTCTATCTCGTCTACGCCATCTCTATCTCTGTCTCTTCTATCTCGTCTATTCCATCTCGCTCTCTCACTTCCCCCTTTATCTCCTCTACTCCATCTCTCTCACAAATCCTTTGCTATCTCGTCTATTCCATGTGTCTCTCACTTCCTCTATATATCGTCTACTCCATCTCTCTCTCACATTCACATCCTTGCCGTCTACTCTATCTCTCTCTCACTTCCCTCTATCTCGTCTACGCCATCTCTCTCTCACTTCGCCCTCTATCTCGTCTACGCCATCTCTATCTCTGTCTCTTCTATCTCGTCTACGCCATTTCTATCTCTGTCTCTTCTATCTCGTCTACGCCATCTCTATCTCTGTCTCTTCTATCTCGTCTACTCCATCTCGCTCTCACTTCCCCCTTTATCTCCTCTACTCCATCTCTCTCACAAATCCTTTGCTATCTCGTCTATTCCACGTGTCTCTTACTTCCCTCTATATATCGTCTACTCCATCTCTCTCACTTTCACATCCTTGCCGTCTACTCTATCTCTCTCTCACTTCACCCTCTATCTCGTCTACTCCATCTCTCTCTCACTTCGCCCTCTATCTCGTCTACTCCATCTCTCTCTCACTTCCCCTCCTTGTCGTCTACTCCATCTCTCTCTCTCACTTCCCCTCCTTGCCGTCTACTCCATCTCTCTCTCACTTCCCCATCTATCTCGTCTACTCCATTCCTCTCTCACTTCTCCTCATTTCTACCCCATCTCTCTCTCACTTCCCACTCTATCTCGTTACTCCATCTCTCTCCGTCACTCCCCCACCTTTTCTTCTACTCCATCTCTCTCTCACTTCCCCCTCTATCTCATCTACTCCATATCTATCTCACTTTCCCCTCCTTGCCGTCTACTCCATCTCTCTCTCACTTCCCCCTCTATCTCGTCTACTCATCTCTCTCTCTCTCTCACTTCCCCCTCTATCTCGTCTACTCCATCTCTCTCTCACTTCCCCCTCTATCTCGTCTACTCCATCACTCTCTCACTTCCCTCTCTATCTCATCTACTCCATCTCTCTCTCTCTCACTTCCCCTCTATCTCGTTTACTCCATCTCTCTCTCACTTCCCCCTCTATCTCGTCTACACCATGTATCTTTCTATTCCCCCTCTATCTCGTCTACACCATGTATCTTTCTATTCCCCTTTTATCTCGTCTACTCCCTCTCTCACACTTCCCCCTCTATCTTGTCTACTCCATCACTGTCTCACTTCCCTCTCTATCTCATCTACTACATCTCTCTCTCACTTACCCCTCTATCTCGTCTACTCCATCTCTCTCTCTCTCTCTCTATTCCCCATCTATCTCGTCTACACCATCTCTCTCTGTCATTTCCCCTCTATCTCGTTACTTCATCTCTCTCTCACTTCCCCCTCTATCTCGTCTACTTCATCTCTCTCTCAATTCCTCCTCTATCTCGTCTACTCCATCTCTCTATCACTTTCCCCTCTATCTGGTCTACTCCATCTCTCCCCACTTCCCCTCTTTTTTGTCTAATCCATCTCTCTCTCACTTCCCCCTCTATTTTGTCTAATCCATCTCTCTCTCACTTCCCCTCTATCTCGTCTACTCCATCTCTTTCTCTCTCACTCCCCTCTATTTTGTTCTAATCCATCTCTCTCTCACTTCCCCCTCTATCTCGTCTACTCCATCTCTCTCTCACTTCCCCCTCTATTTTGTCTAATCCATCTCTCTCTCACTTCTCCCTCTATTTTGTCTAATCCATCTCTCTCTCACTTCCCCTCTATTTTGTCTAATCCATCTCTCTCTCACTTCCCCCTCTATTTTGTCTAATCCATCTCTCTCTCACTTCCCCCTCTATTTTGTCTAATCCATCTCTCTCTCACTTCCCCTCTATTTTGTCTATTCCATCTCTCTCTCACTTCCCCCTCTATTTTGTCTAATCCATCTCTCTCTCACTTCCCCTCTATTTTGTCTAATCCATCTCTCTCTCACTTCCCCCTCTTTTTTGTCTAATCCATCTCTCTCTCACTTCCCCCTCTTTTTTGTCTAATCCATCTCTCTCTCACTTCCCCTCTATCTCGTCTACTCCATCTCTCTCTCACTTCCCCCTCTATTTTGTCTAATCCATCTCTCTCTCACTTCCCCCTCTATTTTGTCTAATCCATCTCTCTCTCACTTCCCCTCTATTTTGTCTAATCCATCTCTCTCTCACTTCCCCCTCTATCTCGTCTACTCCATCTCTCTCTCTCTCTCACTTCCCCCTCTATTTTGTCTAATCCATCTCTCTCTCACTTCGTACTCTATTTTGTCTAATCCATCTCTCTCTCACTTCGCCCTCTATTTTGTCTAATCCATCTCTCTCTCACTTCCCCTCTATCTCATCTACTCCACCTCTGTCTCTCACTTCGCCCTCTATCTCGTCTACTCCACCTCTCTCTCTCACTTCGCCCTCTATCTCATCTACTCCACCTCTCTCACTTCGCCCTCTATCTCGTCTACTCCACCTCTCTCTCTCACTTCGCCCTCTATCTCGTCTACTCCATCTCGCTGTCACTCCCCCCACCCTTTTCTTCTACTCCATATCTCTCTAACTGACTCTTCTATCTCGTTTACTCCATCTCTCTCTAACTTCTTCCTCTATTTCGCCTTCTCCATCTCTCTCTCTCACTTCCCCTATTTCTCGTTTACTCCATCTCTCTCTCACTTCCCCTCTATCTCGTCTACTCCATCTCTCTCTCACTTCTCCTCTATTTCGCCTTCTCCATCTCTCTCTCACTTCCCCTATTTCTCGTTTATTCCATCTCTCTCTTACTTCTCCTCATTTTCGTCTACTCGATCTCTCTCTCACTTCTCCTCATTTTTCGTCTGCTCGATCTCTCTCTCACTTCTCCTTCTATCTCGTCTACACCATCTCTCTTTCACCTCCCCCTCTATCTCGTCTACTCCGTCTCTCTCTCACTTCCACCTCTATCTCGTCTACTCCATCTCTCTCTCTCACTCACTTCGCTCTCTATCTCGTCTACTCCATCTCTCTCTCTCACTCACTTCGCTCTCTATCTCGTCTACTCCATCTCTCTCTCTCACTCACTTCGCTCTCTATCTCGTCTACTCCATCTCTCTCTCTCACTCACTTCGCTCTCTATCTCGTCTACTCCATCTCTCTCTCTCACTTCCACCTCTATCTCGTCTACTCCATCTCTCTCTCTCACTTCCACCTCTATCTCGTCTACTCCATCTCTCTCTCTCACTCACTTCGCTCTCTATCTCGTCTACTCCATCTCTCTCTCTCACTTCCACCTCTATCTCGTCTACTCCTCTCTCTCTCTCACTCACTTCGCTCTCTATCTCGTCTACTCCATCTCTCTCTCACTCACTTCGCTCTCTATCTCGTCTACTCCATCTCTCCACTTCACTTCCCCCGATCTCGACTGCTTTATCTCTCTCTTTCTCTCGCTCTCTCTCTCTCTAACTTCCCTTCTTTGTCCTCTACTGCATCTCTCTCTCACTTCCCCTCCTTGTGATCTGCTCCGTCTCTCTCTCACTTCATCCTCTATCTCGACTACTCCATCTCTCGCTCAATTACCACACTATCTCGTCTTCTCCATCTCTCTCTCTCACTTCCCTCCTTGTCGTCTACTCCATCTCTCGCTCAATTCCCCTCTATCTTGTCTACTCCATCTCTCTCTCACTTCCCCCTCTATCTCGTCTACTCCATTCCTCTATCACTCCCCCTCCTTTCTACCCCATCTCTCTCCACTTCCTACCCTATCTCGTCTACGCATCTCTCTCTCACTTCCCACTCTATCTCGTCTACGCCATCTCTCTCTCACTTCGCCCTCTATCTCGTCTACGCCATTTCTATCTCTGTCTCTTCTATCTCGTCTACTCCATCTCTCTCTCTCACTCCCTCCTTGTTGTCTACTCCATCTCTCTCTCACTTCCACTCTATCTCGTCTACGCCATCTCTCTCTCACTTCCCCTCCTTTCTACCCCATCTCGCTCTCACTTCCCCACTCTATCTCGTCTACTCCATATCTCTCTCACTTCCCACTCTATCTCGTCTACGCCATCTCTCTCTCTCACTTCGCCCTCTATCTCGTCTACGCCATCTCTCTCTCACTTCCCCCTCTATCGTCTACGCCATCTCTCTCTCTCACTTCCCACTCTATCTCGTCTACTCCATATCTCTCTCACTTCCACTCTATCTCGTCTACGCCATCTCTCTCTCTCACTTCGCCCCTATTTCGTCTACGCCATCTCTCTCTCACTTCCCACTCTATCTCGTCTACGCCATCTCTCTCTCACTTCCCCCTCTATCTCGTCTACGCCATCTCTCTCTCTCACTTCCCACTCTATCTCGTCTACGCCATCTCTCTCTCACTTCCCCTCTTTTCTACCCATCTCGCTCTCACTTCCCACTCTATCTCGTCTACTCCATATCTCTCTCACTTCCCACTCTATCTCGTCTACGCCATCTCTCTCTCTCACTTCGCCCTCTATCTCGTCTACGCCATCTCTCTCTCACTTCCCACTCTATCTCGTCTACGCCATCTCTCTCTCTCACTTCCCACTCTATCTCGTCTACTCCATATCTCTCTCATTCCCACTCTATCTCGTCCTACGCCATCTCTCTCTCTCACTTCGCCCTCTATCTCGTCTACGCCATCTCTCTCTCACTTCCCCTCTTTCTACCCCATCTCTCTCTCACTTCCCACTCTATCTCGTCTACGCCATCTCTCTCTCACTTCGCCCTCTATCTCGTCTACTCCATCTCTATCTCTGTCTCTTCTATCTCGTCTACTCCATCTCGCTCTCACTTCCCCTTATCTCCTCTACTCCATCTCTCTCACAAATCCTTTGCTATCTCGTCTATTCCATGTGTCTCTCACTTCCCTCAATATATCGTCTACTCCATCTCTCTCTCACTTTCACATCCTTGCCGTCTACTCTATCTCTCTCTCGCTTCCCCTCTATCTCGTCTACTCCATCTCTCTCTCACTTCCCCCTCTATCTCGTCTACTCCATCTCTCTCTCACTTCCCCCTCTATCTCGTCAACTCCATCTCTCTCTCAATTCCCCTCCTTGTCGTCTACTCCATCTCTCTCTCTCTCACTTCCCCTCCTTGTCGTCTACTCCATCTCTCTCTCACTTCCCATCTATCTCGTCTACTCCATTCCTCTCTCACTTCCCCTCCTTTCTACCCATCTCTCTCTCACTTCCCACTCTATCTCGTTTACTCCATCTCTCTCTCACTTCCCATCTATCTCGTCTACTCCATTCCTCTCTCACTTCCCCTCCTTTCTACCCCATCTCTCTCTCACTTCCCACTCTATATCGTCTACTCCATCTCTCTCTCACTTTCACATCCTTGCCGTCTACTCCATCTCTCTCCCACTTCCCACTCTATCTCGTTTACTCCATCTCTCTCTCACTTCCCCCTCTATCTCGCCTACTCCATCTCTCTCTCACTTCCCCCTCTATCTCGTCTACTCCATCTCTCTCTCACTTCCCCTCTATCTCGTCTACTCCATCTCTCTCTCACTTCCCCCTCTATCTCGTCTACTCCATCACTCTCTCACTTTCCTCTCTATCTCATCTACTCCATCTCTCTCTCACACTTCCCCTCTATCTCGTCTACACCATGTATCTTTCTATTCCCCCTCAATCTCGTTTACTCCATCTCTCTCTCACTTCCCCTCTATCTCGTCTACACCATGTATCTTCTATTCCCCCTCTATCTCGTCTACACCATGTATCTTTCTATTCCACTTTTATCTCGTCTACTCCATCTCTCTAGGGTGTCCGGTTAGCGCAATCGATAGGCGGTTGGCTTACCACGGCAACAGCCGGGGTTCGTAATCCTGGCGAGGACACCTGGGTTTTACTAATTCCCTAAAAATTAGTAGGAGCCGCGATAGCTCAGTGGTTAGTAAAC
This sequence comes from Megaustenia siamemsis, assembly GCA_032433765.1. Lineage (NCBI taxonomy): Eukaryota > Metazoa > Mollusca > Gastropoda > Stylommatophora > Ariophantidae > Megaustenia > Megaustenia siamemsis. Next base: position 6,271,638 of record JAVIAB010000124.1, read on the forward strand.
TGGACTACTACGGACAAGGGTAGGGTTCGACCCAACCGACGGCTCCGGGTTCACCCAGCCTTAAATGGGTACCGGATTTTTTCTGGGAAAGTAAAAGCAGCACGGCGTAATACCGACCACATTACCCCAAAAATCATGTGCTGAAGGTCTGTAAAATATAGGGTCACTAACACCATATTTCCCTATACGCCACTGGCGTGACGGGGGTACTTTACTACTTTTTTTTTTACTCCATCTCCTCACTTACCCCTCTCTATCTCGTCTACTCCATCACTCTCTCACTTCCCTCTCTATCTCATCCACTACATCTCTCTCTCACTTACCCCTCTATCTCGTCTACTCCATCTCTCTCTCTCTCTCTATTCCCCATCTATCTCGTCTACACCATTCTCTCTGTCATTTCCCCTCTATCTCGTTTACTTCATCTCTCTCTCACTTCCCCCTCTATCTCGTCTACTTCATCTCTCCCTCAATTCCTCCACTATCTCGTCTACTCCATCTCTCTATCACTTTCCCCTCTATCTGGTCTACTACATCTCTCTCACTTACCCCTCTCTATCGTTTACTCCATCTCTCTCTCTCTCACTTACCCCTCTATCTCGTCTACTCCATCTCTCCCACTTTCCCTCTATTTTGTCTACTCCATCTCTCTCTCTCTCACTTACCCCTGTATCTCGTCTACTCATCTCTACCACTTTCCCCTCTATCTCGTCACCTCCATCTCTCTCTCACTTACCCCTCTATCTCGTCTACTCTATCTCTCTCCCACTTTCCCCTCTATCTCGTACCTCATCTCTCTCTCACTTACCCCTCTATCTCGTCTACCCATCTCCCCTCTCTCTCACTTACCCCTCTATCTCGTCTACTCGTCTCCCTCTCTCTCTCACTTACCCCTCTATCTTGTCTACTCCATCTCTCTCACTTACCCCTCTATCTCGTCTACTCCATCTCTCTCACTTACCTCTCTATCTCGTCTACTCCGTCTCCCTCTCTCTCACTTACCCTTCTATCTCGTCTACTCCATCTCTCACACTTTCCACTCTATCTCGTCTACACAATCTCTCTCACTTTCCCCTCTATCTCGTCTACATCTCTCTCTCTCTCTCTACTCTCTATCTCGTCTACTCCATCTCTCTCACTTACCCCTCTATCTCGTCTACTCCCATCTCTCTCACTTACCCCTCTATCTCGTCTACTCCGTCTCCCTCTCTCTCACTTACCCCTCTATCTCGTCTACTCCGTCTCCCTCTCTCTCACTTACCTCTCTATCTCGTCCACTCCATCTCATTCACTTTCCACTCTATCTCGTCTACTCCATCTCTCTCTCACTTCCCCTCTATCTCGCCTACTCCATCTCTCTCTCACTTCCCCCTCTATCTCGTCTACTCCATCTCTCTCTCACTTCCCCCTCTATCTCGTCTACTCCATCTCTCTCTCACTTCCCCCTCTATCTCGTCTACTCCATCACTCTCTCACTTCCCTCTCTATCTCATCTACTCCATCCTCTCTCACACTTCCCCTCTATCTCGTCTACACCATGTATCTTTCTATTTCCCCCTCAATCTCGTTTACTCCATCTCTCTCTCACTTTCCCCCTCTATCTCGTCTACACCATGTATCTTTCTATTCCCCCTCTATCTCGTCTACACCATGTATCTTTCTATTTCCACTTTTATCTCGTCTACTCCATCTCTCTAGGGTGTCCGGTTAGCGCAATCGATAGGCGGTTGGCTTACCACGGAACAGCCGGGGTTCGTAATCCTGGCGAGGACACCTGGGTTTTACTAATTCCCTAAAATTAGTAGGAGCCGCGATAGCTCAGTGGTTAGTAAATGGACTACTACGGACAAGGGGTAGGGTTCGATCCCAACCGACGGCTCCGGGTTCACCCAGCCTTAAATGGGTACCGGATTTTTTCTGGGAAAGTAAAAGCAGCACGGGCGTAATAACGACACATTACCCCAAAAATCATGTGCTGAGGTCTGTAAAATATGGGTCACTAACACCATATTTCCCTATACGCCACTTGGCGTGACGGGGGGGTACTTTACTACTTTTTTTTTTTACTCCATCTCTCACTTACCCCTCTATTCGTCTACTCCATCACTCTCTCACTTCACTCCTCTATCTCATCCACTACATCTCTCTCTCACTTACCCCTCTATCTCGTCTACTCCATCTCTCTCTCTCTCTCTATCCCCATCTATCTCGTCTACACCATCTCTCTCTGTCATTTCCCCTCTATCTCGTTTACTTCATCTCTCTCTCACTTCCCCTCTATCTCGTCTACTTCATCTCTCCCTCAATTCCTCCACTATCTCGTCTACTCCATCTCTCTATCACTTTCCCCTCTATCTGGTCTACTACATCTCTCTCACTTACCCCTCTCTATCGTTTTACTCCATCTCTCTCTCTCTCACTTACCCTCTATCTCGTCTACTCCATCTCTCCCACTTTCCCCTCTATTTTGTCTACTCCATCTCTCTCTCTCTCACTTACCCCTGTATCTCGTCTACTCCATCTCTACCACTTTCCCCTCTATCTCGTCCCCTCCATCTCTCTCTCACTTACCCTCTATCTCGTCTACTCTATCTCTCTCCACTTTCCCCTCTATCTCGTCCCCTCCATCTCTCTCTCACTTACCCCTCTATCTCGTCTACTCCATCTCCCTCTCTCTCACTTACCCCTCTATCTCGTCTACTCCGTCTCCCTCTCTCTCACTTACCCCTCTATCTTGTCTACTCCATCTCTCTCACTTACCCCTCTATCTCGTCTACTCCATCTCTCTCACTTACCTCTCTATCTCGTCTACTCCGTCTCCCTCTCTCTCACTTACCCTTCTATCTCGTCTACTCCATCTCTCACACTTTCCACTCTATCTCGTCTACACAATCTCTCTCACTTTCCCCTCTATCTCGTCTACATCTCTCTCTCTCTCTCTCTTACTCTCTATCTCGTCTACTCCATCTCTCTCACTTACCCTCTATCTCGTCTACTCCATCTCTCTCCACTTACCCCTCTATCTCGTCTACTCCGTCTCCTCTCTCTCACTTACCCCTCTATCTCGTCTACTCCGTCTCCCTCCTCTCTCACTTACCTCTCTATCTCGTCCACTCCATCTCATTCACTTTCCACTCTATCTCGTCTACTCCATCTCTCTCACTATCCCCTCTATCTCGTCTACTCCATCTCTCTCTCTCTCTCTTACCCCTCTATCTCGTCTACTCCATCTTTCTCACTTTCCACTCTATCTCGTCTACTCCATCTCTCTCACTTTCCCCTCTTCTCGTCTACATCTCTCTCTCTCTCTCTTACTCTCTATCTCGTCCTACTCCATCTCTCTCACTACCCTTCTATCTCGTCTACTCCGTCTACCTCTCTCTCACTTACCCTCTATCCCGTCTACTCCGTCTCCCTCTCTCTCACTTACCCCTCTATCTCGTCCACTCCATCTCTCTCACTTTCCACTCTATCTCGTCTACTCCATCTCTCTCACTATCCCCTCTATCTCGTCTACTCCATCTCTCTCTCTCTCCTCTCTTACCCTTCTATCTCGTCTACTCCATCCTCCTCTCTCTCTTACCCCTCTATCTCGTCTACTCATCTCTCTCACTTTCCACTCTATCTCGTCTACTCCATCTCTCTCACTTTCCCCTCTATCTCGTCTACTCCATCTCCCTCTCTCTCACTTACCCATCTATCTCGTCTACTCCATCTCTCTCACTTACCCCTCTATCTCGTCTACTCCATCTCTCTCACTTTCCCCTCTATCTCGACTACNTCTCACTTCCCTCTCAATCTCGTCTACTCCATCTCTCTCTCACTTTCCTTCTTTATCTCGTCTACTCCATCTCTCTCTCACTTCCTTCTCAATCTCGTCTACTCCATCTCTCTCTCCACTTCCTTCTCAATCTCGTCTACTCCATCTCTCTCTCACTTCCCTCTCAATCTCGTCTACTCCATCTCTCTCTCACTTCCTTCTCAATCTCGTCTACTCCATCTCTCTCTCACTTCCCTCTCATCTCGTCTACTCCATCTCTCTCTCACTTTCCTCCTTTATCTCGTCTACTCCATCTCTCTCTCACTTCCTTCTCAATCTCGTCTACTCCATCTCTCTCTCACTTCCTTCTCAATCTCGTCTACTCCATCTCTCTCTCTCACTTCCCTCTCATCTCGTCTACTCCATCTCTCTCTCACTTCCCTCTCAATCTCGTCTACTCCATCTCTCTCACTTCCTTCCCATCTCGTCTACTCCATCTCTCTCTCACTTCCGTCTCAATCTCGTCTACTCCATCTCTCTCTCACTTTCCTCCTTTATCTCGTCTACTCCATCTCTCTCTCACTTCCTCTCAATCTCGTCTACTCCATCTCTCTCTCATTTCCTTCTCAATCTCGTCTACTCCATCTCTCTCTCACTTACCCCTCTATCTCGTCTACTCCATCTCTCTCTATATATTATTCCCCCTCTATCTCGTCTACTCCATCTCTCTCTCTCTCTATTCCCCAAATCTCGTCTACTCCATCTCTCTCTATATATATTTCCCCCTCTATCTCGTCTACTCCATCTCTCTCTCTCTCTCTATTCCCCTCTATCTCGTCTACTCCATATCTCTCTCTCCACTTCCACTTCTATCTCCTCAACTCCATCTCTCTCGCTCTCACTTCCCTCTCTATCTCCTCAACTCCATCTCTCTCACTCACCTTCTCTCTTTACTACATCTCTCTCTCTCCTCTCTCTCACTCTCCCCTATCTCGTCTACTCCATCTCTCTCACTCACTTCCCCTCTTTGTTGTCTCTCCATCTCTCTCTCTCACTCTCCCCTCTATCTCGTCTATTCCATCTCTCTCTCACTTCTCCCTTCTATCTCGTCTACTCCATCTCTCTCTCACTTACCCTCTATCTCGTCTACTCCATCTCTCTCTCACTTCCCCTCTATCTCGTCTACTCCATCTCTCTCTCACTTACCCCTCTATCTCGTCTACTCCATCTCTCTCTCTCTGTCTCTCTATTCCCCTCTATCTCGTATACACCATCTCTCTCTCTCTCTTACTTCCCCTCTATCTCGTCTACTCCATTCTCTCTCCCTCACTTCCCTCCTTTGTTGTCTTCTCCATCTCTCTCTCTCTCACCTCCCCTCTTTGTCGTCCACTCCATCTCTCTCACTTCCCGTCATGTCGTCTACTACATCTCTCTCTCTCACTTCCCCTAATTGTCTATTCTATCTCTCTCTCACTTCTCCTTCTATCTCGTCTACTACATCTCTCTCACTTACCCTTCTATCTCGTACACCATCTATCTCTCTATTTCCCCTCTATCTCGTCTACTCCATCTCTCTCTCTCACTTCCCCTCTATCTCGTCTACACCATCTCTCTCTCTCTCCCTTCTCATCTTTTCGTTACTCCATCTCTCTCTCACTTCCCCCTCTATCTCGTCTACACCATCTCTCTCTCACTTCCCGCTCTATCTCGTCTACTCCATCTCTCTCTCACTACCCCTCTATCTCGTTTACTCCATCTCTCTCTCACTCCCCCTCTATCTCGTCTACTCCATCTCTCCTCACTTCCCCTCTATCTCGTCTACACCATCTCTCTCTCTCCTTCCCCTCTATCTCGTTTACTCCATCTCTCTCTCACTTCCATCTCTATCTCGTCTACTCCATATCTCTCTCACTTCCCCTCTATCTCGTCTACTCCATCTCTCTCTTCTTACCTCTCTATCTCGTCTACTCTATCTCTCTCTCACTTCCCTCTCTATCTCGTCTACTCCATCTCTCTCACTTCCCTCTCTATCTCGTCTACTCCATCTCTCTCACTTCCCTCTCAATCTCGTCTACTCCATCTCTCTCTCACTTTCCTTCTTTATCTCGTCTACTCCATCTCTCTCTCACTTCTTCTCAATCTCGTCTACTCCATCTCTCTCTCACTTCCTTCTCAATCTCGTCTACTCCATCTCTCTCTCACTTCCCTCTCAATCTCGTCTACTCCATCTCTCTCACTTCCTTCTCAATCTCGTCTACTCCATCTCTCTCACTTCCCTCTCAATCTCGTCTACTCCATCTCTCTCTCACTTTCCTCTTTATCTCGTCTACTCCATCTCTCTCTCACTTCCTTCTCAATCTCGTCTACTCCATCTCTCTCTCACTTCCTTCTCAATCTCGTCTACTCCATCTCTCTCTCACTTCCCTTCAATCTCGTCTACTCCATCTCTCTCTCACTTCCCTCAATCTCGTCTACTCCATCTCCTCTCACTTCCTTCCCAATCTCGTCTACTCCATCTCTCCTCTCTCACTTCCCTCTCAATCTCGTCTACTCCATCTCTCTCTCACTTTCCTCCTTTATCTCGTCTACTCCATCTCTCTCTCACTTCCCTCTCAATCTCGTCTACCCATCTCTCTCTCATTTCCTTCTCAATCTCGTCTACTCCATCTCTCTCTCACTTACCCTCTATCTCGTCTACTCCATCTCTCTCTATATATATATTCCCCCTCTATCTCGTCTACTCCATCTCTCTCTCTCTCTATTCCCCTAAATCTCGTCTACTCCATCTCTCTCTATATATATATTCCCCTCTATCTCGTCTACTCCTTTCTCCCTCTCTCTCTATTCCCCCTCTATCTCGTCTACTCCATATCTCTCTCTCACTTCCACTTCTATCTCCTCAACTCCATCTCTCTCGCTCTCACTTCCCTCTCTATCTCCTCAACTCCATCTCTCTCACTCCACCTTCTCTCTTCTACTACATCTCTCTCTCTCTCTTCACTCTCCCTCTATCTCGTCTACTCCATTCTCTCTCACTCACTTCCCCTCCTTTGTTGTCTTCTCCATCTCTCTCTCTCTCACTCTCCCCTCTATCTCGTCTATTCCATCTCTCTCTCACTCTCCTTCTATCTCGTCTACTCCATCTCTCTCTCACTTACCCATCTATCTCGTCTACTCCATCTCTCTCCCTCACTTCCCCTCTTTGTTGTCTTCTCCATCTCTCTCTCTCTCACCTCCCCTCTTTGTCGTCTCCATCATCTCTCTCACTTCCCGTCATTGTCGTCTACTACATCTCTCTCTCTCACTTCCCCTAATTGTCTATTCTATCTCTCTCTCACTTCTCCTTCTATCTCGTCTACTACATCTCTCTCACTTACCCTTCTATCTGTCTACACCATCTATCTCTCTATTTCCCCCTCTATCTCGTCTACTCCATCTCTCTCTCTCACTTCCCCCTCTATCTCGTCTACTCCATCTCCTCTCTCTCCCTTCTCCTCTTTCTCGTTACTCCATCTCTCTCCACTTCCCCTCTATCTCGTCTACACCATCTCCTCTCACTTCCCCCTCTATCTCGTCTACTCCATCTCTCTCTCACACCCCCTCTATCTCGTTTACTCCATCTCTCTCTCACTCCCCCCTCTATCTCGTCTACTCCATCTCTCCTCACTTCCCCCTCTATCTCGTCTACTCCATCTCTCTCTCTCACTTCCCCTCTATCTCGTTTACTCCATCTCTCTCTCACTTCCATCTCTATCTCGTCTACTCCATCTCTCTCTCACTTCCCCCTCTATCTCGTTACTCATCTCTCTCTCTACTTACCTCTCTATCTCGTCTACTCTATCTCTCTCTCACTTCCCCCTTCTCGTCTACTCCATCTCTCTCTCACTTCCCTTTCTATCTCGTCTACTCCATCTCTCTCTCTCTCACTTACCCTGTATCTCGTCGACTCCATCTCTCCCACTTTCCCTTCTATCTCGTCCACTCCATCTCTCTCTCACTTACCCCTCTATCTCGTCTACTCCATCTCTCTCTCTCTCACTTACCCTCTATCTCGTCTACTCCATCTCCCTCTCTCTCACTTACCCCTATATCTCGTCTACTCCATCTCTCTCTCACTTACCCCTCTATCTCGTCTACTCCATCTCCCTCTATCTCGTCTACTCCATCTCCTTCTCTCTCACTTACCCCTCTATCTCGTCTACTCCATCTCTCTCTCTCACTTTCCACTCTATCTCGTCTACTCCCTCTCTCTCACTTTACCCTCTATTACGTCTTCTCCATCTCCCTCTCTCTCACTTACCCGATATCTCGTCTACTCCGTCTCTCTCTCTCTCACTTACCCTCTATCTCGTCTACTCCATCTCCCTCTCTCTCACTTTCCACTCTATCTCGTCTACTCCCTCTCTCTCACTTACCCCTCTATCTCGTCTACTACATCTCCCTCTCTCTCACTTACCCCTATATCTCGTCTACTCCATCTCCTCTCTCTCACTTACCCCTATATCTCGTCTACTCCATCTCCCTCTCTCTCACTTACCCCTCTATCTCGTCTACTCCATCTCTCTCACTTCCCTCTCAATCTCGTCTACTCCATCTCTCTCACTTTCCTCCTTATCTCGTCTACTCCATCTCTCTCACTTTCCTCCTTTATCTCGTCTACTCCATCTCTCTCTCACTTCCCTCTCAATCTCGTCTACTCCATCTATCTCTCACTTCCCTCTCAATCGTCTACTCCATCTCTCTCACTTCCCTCTCAATCTCGTCTACTCCATCTCTCTCTCACTTTCCTCCTTATCTCGTCTACTCCATCTCTCTCTCACTTCCTCTCAATCTCGTCTACTCCATCTCTTTCTCACTTACCCTCTATCTCGTCTACTCCATCTCTCTCTATATATATATATTACCCCTCTATCTCGTCTACTCCATTTCTCTCTCTCTCACTATTCCCCCTCTATCTCGTCTACTCCATCTCTCTCTATATATATATTCCCCCTCTATCTCGTCTACTCCATCTCTCTCTCTCTCTATTCCCCTCTATCTCGTCTACTCCATATCTCTCTCTCACTTCCACTTCTATCTCCTCAACTCCATCTCTCTCTCTCTCACTTCCCTATCTATCTCCTCAACTCCATCTCTCTCACTCACCTTCTCTCTTTTACTACATCTCTCTCTCTATCTATCACTCCCCTCTATCTCGTCTACTCCATTCTCTCTCACTCACTTCCCCTCTCGTTGTCTTCTCCATCTCTCCTCTCTCACTCTCCCCTCTATCTCGTCTATTCCATCTCTCTCTCACTTCTCCCTCTATCTCGTCTACTCCATCTCTCTCTCACTTACCCCTCTATCTCGTCTACTCCATCTCTCTCTCACTTCCCCCTCTATCTCGTCTACTCATCTCTCTCTCACTTACCCCTCTATCTCGTCTACTCCATCTCTCTCTCTTCTCTCTCTCTCTCTCTATTCCCCCTCTATCTCGTCTACACCATCTCTCTCTCTCTCTCTTACTTCCCCTCTATCTCGTCTACTCCATTCTCTCTCCATCACTTCCCCCCTCTGTTGTCTTCTCCATCTCTCTCTCACTTCCCCCTCTATCTCGTTTACTCCATCTCTCTCTCACTTCCCCTCTATCTCGTCTAGTCCATCTCTCTCTCACTTCCCCCTCTATCTCGTCTACACCATCTCTCTCTCTCCTTTCCCCTCTATCTCGTTTACTCCATCTCTCTCTCTCACTTCCCCCTCTATCTCGTTACTCATCTCTCTCTCACTCCCCCTCTATCTCGTCTACTCCATCTCTCTCTCACTTCCCCCTCTATCTCGTCTACTCCATCTCTCTCTCACTTACCCCTCTATCTCGTCTACTCCATCTCTCTCTCTCTCTCTCTCTCTCTCTATTCCCCCTCTATCTCGTCTACACCATCTCTCTCTCTCTTTACTTCCCCTCTATCTCGTCTACTCCATCTCTCCCACTTTCCCTCTATCTCGTCTACTCCATCTCTCCCACTTTCCCCTCTATCTCGTATACTCCATCTCTCTCTCACTTCCCCCTCTATCTCGTCTACTCCATCTCTCTCACTTTCCTCTCTATCTCGTCTACTCCATCTCTCTCTCACTTCCCCCTCTATCTCGTCTACTCCATCACTCTCTCACTTCCCCCTCTATCTCGTATACTCCATCTCTCTCTCACTTCCCTCTCTATCTCATCTTCTCCATCTCTCTCTCACTTCCCCTCTATCTCGTACACTCCATCACTCTCTCACACTTACCCATCTTATCTCGTCTACTCCATCACTCTCTCACTTCCCCCTCTATCTCGTCTACTCCATCACTCTCTCACTTACCCCTCTATCTCGTCTACTCCATCTCTCTCTCTCTCTCTCTCTCTATTCCCTCTATCTCGTCTACACCATCTCTCTCTCTCTCTCCTTCCCCCTCTATCTCGTCTACTTCATCTCTCTCTCACTTCCCCTCTATATCGTCTACTCCATCTCTCTCACTTACCCTTCTATCTCGTCTACACCATCTATCTCTCTATTCCCCCTCTATCTCGTCTACTCTATCTCTCTCTCTCACTTCCCCCTCTAATCGTCTACACCATCTCTCTCTCTCTCCCTGCCCCTCTATCTCGTTTACTCCATCTCTCTCTCACTTCCCCCTCTATCTCGTCTACACCATCTCTCTCTCACTTCCCCTCTATCTCGTCTACTCCATCTCTCTCTCACTACCCCCTCTATCTCGTTTACTCCATCTCTCTCTCACTTCCCCTCTATCTCGTTTACTCCATCTCTCTCTCACTTACCCTCTATCTCGTCTACTCTATCTCTCTCTTACTTCCCCTCCTTCTCGTCTACTCCATCTCTCTCTCACTTCCCTCTCTATCTCGTCTACTCCATCTCTCTCTCTCTCTCACACCCCTCTATCTCGTCGACTCCATCTCTCCCACTTTCCCTTCTATCTCGTCTACTCCATCTCTCTCTCTCACTACCCTCGATCTCGTCCACTCCATCTCTCTCTCACTTCCCCTCTATCTCGACTACTCCATCTATCTCTCTCTCACTTACCCCTCTATCTCGTCTACTCCATCTCCCTCTCTCTCACTTACCCCTATATCTCGTCTACTCCATCTCTCTCTCACTTACCCCTCTATCTCGTCTACTCCATCTCCCTCTATTTCGTCTACTCCATTTCCTCTCTCACTTACCCCTCTATCTCGTCTACTCCATCTCTCTCTCTCTCTCACTTTCCACTCTATCTCGTCTACTCCCTCTCTCTCACTTACCCTCTATCTCGTCTACTCCATCTCCTCTCTTCACTTACCCCTCTATCTCGTCTACTCCATCTCTCCCTCTCTCTCACTTCCCACTATATCTCGTCTACTCCGTCTCTCTCTCTCTCACTTACCCCTCTATCTCGTCTACTCCTCTCCCTCTCTCTCAATTTCACTCTATCTCGTCTACTCCCTCTCTCTCACTACCCCTCTATCTCGTCTACTACCTCTCCCTCTCTTCACTTACCCCTCTATCTCGTCTACTCCATCTCCCTCTCTCTCACTTACCCCTATATCTCGTCTACATCTCCTCTTTTTCCTCTCTCTCACTTACCTTATATCTCGTCTACTCCATCTCTCTCACTTACCCCTCTACCTCGTCTACCCTCTCTCTCACTTCCCTCTCAATCTCGTCTACTCCATCTCTCTCACTTCCCTCTCAATCGTCTACTCCATCTCTCTCACTTTCCTCCTTTATCTCGTCTACTCCATCTCTTTCACTTCCCTCTCAATCTCGTCTACTCCATCTCTCTCACTTCCCTCTCAATCTCGTCTACTCCATCTCTCTCACTTTCCCTCTCTATCTCGTCTACTCCATCTCTCTCACTTCCCTCTCTATCTGTCTACTCCATCTCTCTCACTTTCCTCTCAATCACGTCTACTCCATCTCTCTCACTTCCCTCTCAATCTCGTCTACTCCATCTCTCTCTCACTTTCCTCCTTATCTCGTCTACTCCATATCTCTCTCACTTCCCTCTCAATCTCATCTACTCCATCTCTTCTCACTTACCCTCTATCTCGTCTACTCCATCTCTCTCTATATATATATTACCCCTCTATCTCGTCTACTCCATTTCTCTCTCTCTCTATTCCCCTCTATCTCGTCTACTCCATCTCTCTCTATATATATTCCCCCTCTATCTCGTCTACTCCATCTCTCGCTCACTTCCCCCTCTATCTCGTCTACTCCATCTCTCTCTCACTTCCCCCTCTATCTCGTTTACTCCATCTCTCTCTCACTTCCCCCTCTATCTCGTCTACTCCATCTCTCTCTCACTTCCCCTCTATCTCGTCTACACCATCTCTCTCTCTCTCCCTTCCCCTCTATCTCGTTTACTCCATCTCTCTCTCTCACCTCCCCCTCTATCTCGTTTACTCCATCTCTCTCTCACTTCCCCCTCTATCTCGTCTACTCCATCTCTCTCACTTCCCTCTCAATCTCATCTACTCCATCTCTTTCTCACTTACCCCTCTATCTCGTCTACTCCATCTCTCTATATATATATATTACCCTTTATCTCGTCTACTCCATTTCTCTCTCTCTCTATTCCCCCTCTATCTCGTCTACTCCATCTCTCTATATATATATTCCCCCCTGTATCTCGTCTACTCCATCTCTCTCTCTCTATTCCCCCTCTATCTCGTCTACTCCATCTCTCTCTCTCACTTCCACTTCTATCTCCTCAACTCCATCTCTCTCTCTCTCTCACTTCCTATCAATCTCCTCAACTCCATCTCTCTCACTCATCTTCTCTCTTTTACTACTCTCTCTCTCTCTCTATCACTTCCCCTCTATCTCGTCTACTCCATTCTCTCTCGCTCTTTCCCCTCCTTTGTTGTCTTCTCCATCTCTCTCTCTCTCACTCTCCCCTCTGTCTCGTCTATTCCATCTCTCTCTCACTTCTCCTTCTATCTCGTCTACTCCATCTCTCTCTCACTTACCCCTCTATCTCGTCTACTCCATCTCTCTCTCACTTCCCCCTCTATCTCGTCTACTCCATCTCTCTCTCACTTACCCCTCTATCTCGTCTACTCCATCTCTCTCTCTCTCTCTCTCTCTATTCCCCTCTATCTCGTCTACACCATCTCTCTCTCTTTACTTCCCCTCTATCTCGTCTACTCCATTCTCTCTCCCTCACTTCCCCTCCTTTGTTGTCTTCTCCATCTCTCTCTCTCTCTCACCTCCCCTCTTTGTCGTCTACTACATCTCTCTCTCTCTCACTTCCCCTCCTTGTCTATTCTATCTCTCTCTCACTTCTCCTTCTATCTCGTCTACTACATCTCTCTCACTTACCCTTCTATCTCGTCTACACCATCTCTCTCTATTCCCTCTCTATCTCGTCTACTCCATCTCTCTCTCACTTCCCCCTCTATCTCGTCTACACCATCTCTCTCTCCCTTCCCCTCTATCTCGTTTACTCCATCTCTCTCTCACTTCCCCCTCTATCTCGTCTACTCCATCTCTCTCTCACTTCCCCCTCTATCTCGTCTACTCCATCTCTCTCTCACTTCCCCTCTATCTCGTCTACTCCATCTCTCTCTCACTTCCCCTCTATCTCGTTACTCCATCTCTCTCTCACTTCCCCCTCTATCTCGTCTACTCCATCTCTCTCTCACTTTCCCCTCTATCTCGTCTACACCATCTCTCTCTCTCTCCCTTCCGCTCTATCTCGTTTACTCCATCTCTCTCTCTCACTTCCCCCTCTATCTCGTTTACTCCATCTCTCTCTCACTTCCCCCTCTATCTCGTCTACTCCATCTCTCTCTCACTTCCCCTCTATCTCGTCTACTCCATCTCTCTCTCACTTCCCCCTCTATCTCGTCTACTCCATCTCTCTCTCACTTCCCCCTCTATCTCGTCTACTCCATCTCTCTCTCTCTCTCTCTCACTTTCCACTCTATCTCGTCTACTCCCTCTCTCTCACTTACCCCTCTATCTCTTTTCCATCTCCCTCTCTCTCATTTACCCCGATATCTCGTCTACTCCGTCTCTGTCTCTCTCTCACTACCCCTCTATCTCGTCTACTCCCTCTCTCTCACTTACCACTCTATCTCGTCTACTCCCTCTCTCTCACTTACCCCGATATCTCGTCCACTCCATCTCCCTCTCTCTCACTTTCCACTCTATCTCGTCTACTCCCTCTCTCTCACTTACCCCTCTATCTCGTCTACTACATCTCCCTCTCTCTCACTTACCCTATATCTCGTCTACTCCATCTCCCTCTCTCTCACTTACCCCTCTATCTCGTCTACTACATCTCCCTCTCTCTCACTTACCCCTCTATCTCGTCTTCTACATCTCCCTCTCTCTCACTTACCCCTATATCTCGTCTACTCCATCTCCCTCTCTCTCACTTACCCCTCTATCCGTCTACTCCATCTCTCTCACTTCCCTCTCAATCTCGTCTACTCCATCTCTCTCTCACTTTCCTCCTTATCTCTTCTACTCCATCTCTCTCTCACTTTCCTCCTTATCTCGTCTACTCCATCTCTCTCACTTCCCTCTCAATCTCGTCTACTCCATCTCTCTCACTTCCCTCTCAATCTCGTCTACTCCATCTCTCTCTCTTTCCTTCAATCTCGTCTACTCCATCTCTCTCACTTCCCTCTCATCTCGTCTACTCCATCTCTCTCACTTCCCTCTCAATCTCGTCTACTCCATCTCTCTCACTTCCCTCTCATCTCGTCTACTCCATCTCTCTCTCACTTCTCTCTCAATCTCGTCTACTCCATCTCTCTCACTTCCCTCTCAATCTCGTCTACTCCATCTCTCTCACTTCCCTCTCAATCTCGTCTACTCCATCTCTCTCACTTCCCTCTCAATCTTGTCTACTCCATCTCTCTCACTCACTTCCCCTCTTTGTTGTCTTCTCCATCTCTCTCTCACTCTCCCCTCTATCTCGTCTATTCCATCTCTCTCTCACTTCTCCCTCTATCTCGTCTACTCCATCTCTCTCTCACTTACCCCTCTATCTCGTCTACTCCATCTCTCTCTCACTTCCCCCTCTATCTCGTCTACTCCATCTCTCTCTCACTTACCCCTCTATCTCGTCTACTCCATCTCTCTCTCTCTCTCTCTCTCTCTCTCTCTCTCTCTCTACACCATCTCTCTCTCTCTCTTACTTCCCCTCTATCTCGTCTACTCCATCTCTCTCCCTCACTTCCCCTCCTTTGTTGTCTTCTCCATCTCTCTCTCTCTCTCTCACCTCCCCTCTTGTCGTCCACTCCATCTCTCTCTCACTTCCCGTCATTGTCGTCTACTCCATCTCTCTCTCTCACCTCCCCTCTTTGTCGTCCACTCCATCTCTCTCTCACTTCCCGTCTTGTCGTCTACTACATCTCTCTCTCACCTCCCCTCTTTGTCGTCCACTCCATCTCTCTCTCACTTCCCTCATTGTCGTCTACTACATCTCTCTCTCTCACTTCCCTCTCATCTGTCTACTCCATCTCTCTCACTTCCCTCTCAATCTCGTCTACTCCATCTCTCTCTCTTTTCCTCTCAATCTCGTCTACTCCATCTCTCTCACTTCCCTCTCAATCTCGTCTACTCCATCTCTCTCTCACTTCCCTCTCAATCTCGTCTACTCCATCTCTCTCACTTCCCTCTCATCTCGTCTACTCCATCTCTCTCTCACTTCCCTCTCAATCTCGTCTACTCCATCTCTCTCACTTCCCTCTCAATCTCGTCTACTCCATCTCTCTCACTTCCCTCTCAATCTCGTCTACTCCATCTCTCTCACTTCCCTCTCAATCTTGTCTTCTCCATCTCTCTCACTCACTTCCCCTCCTTTGTTGTCTTCTCCATCTCTCTCTCTCTCACTCTCCCCTCTATCTCGTCTATTCCATCTCTCTCTCACTTCTCCCTCTATCTCGTCTACTCCATCTCTCTCTCACTTACCCCTCTATCTCGTCTACTCCATCTCTCTCTCACTTCCCCCTCTATCTCGTCTACTCCATCTCTCTCTCACTTACCCCTCTATCTCGTCTACTCCATCTCTCTCTCTCTCTCTCTCTCTCTACACCATCTCTCTCTCTCTCTCACTTCCCCTCTATCTCGTCTACTCCATTCTCTCTCACTTCCCCTCCTTTGTTGTCTTCTCCATCTCTCTCTCTCTCTCTCACCTCCCCTCTTTGTCGTCCACTCCATCTCTCTCTCACTTCCCCCTCATTGTCGTCCACTCCATCTCTCTCTCACTTCCCTTCTATCTCGTCTACTCCATCTCTCTCACTTACCCTCTATCTCGTCTACACCATCTATCTCTCTATTCCCTCTCTATCTCGTCTACTCCATCTCTCTCACTTCCCCCTCTATCTCGTCTACACCATCTCTCTCTCTCTCACTTCCCCTCTATCTCGTTTACTCCATCTCTCTCTCACTTCCCCTCTATCTCGTCTACTCCATCTCTCTCACTTCCCCCTCTATCTCGTCTACTCCATCTCACTCTCTCACATTTCCCCTCTATCTCGTCTACTCCATCTCACTCTCACATTCCCCCTCTATCTCGTCTACTCCATCTCACTCTCTCACATTTCCCCCTCTATCTCGTCTGCTCCATCTCACTCTCTCACTCCCCCTCCATCTCGTCTGCTCCATCTCACTCTCTCACTTCCCCTCCATCTCGTCTGCTCCATCTCTCTCTCACTTCCCCCTCCATCTTTTTCCCTCTCTTCCCCCTCAGTCTAGTCTATTCCGGTCTCCGTCCCTCAATTTCAAAAACCTATTATCGTTGCAGGAATAGAGAACTCTTGCCTGATTCGATGAGAAGCAGCTCAACAAGACGGTAACAGACAGACAAATAAAAACAAAACGGAGCCAAACTAGAATTAGAAGCAATGCTTGGCAAGGCTCAACGTGAGAACAATGGCAGCTCAAACATGCACAAGCCAAACGGATACAAACTAGTCAACAACAGCAGACAGAAGATGCTGCAAATATTTGAAAGGGAAGAGACCGTGCCAGGTCAAAAGTTGAAATCACTTCTCTCCTTTTCGCTGTCTACAAGTTATATTTCATTTTTGTATTTTCAGTACCTTTGATGTTTGCTAGTCTGATTTTCCCCCCTTTCCTTTGTGTTTGAGCTTGTGTTTGTGTTTACACAGCTGTCGCGAATTATTTTTACAAACGGAGAGAAATTGTAATATTTTACATTACAAAAAAAAAAAATAGTTTAGGAAAATCTATTGGAAGACATTCAGTGTAGAATGTGGTCCGCGTATCGGAATGTGCAAATAAGAAGAGAAAAAAAAGAAAGAAGAATAAGATAATGGTGTTGATGACGACAATGACAGTAATAAAAATTAGGTGAAAAATGGTGGTTATAATGATGGTGATGGTGATGATGATTGATGGTGGTGGTGATGATGATGGTGGTTGTGATGATGATGGTGATTGATGGTGGTTGTGATGATGATGGTGATTGATGGTGTTGGTGATGATGATGGTGATTGATGGTGGTTGTGATGATGATGGTGATTGATGGTGGTTGTTATGATGATGGTGATTGATGGTGATGGTGATGATGATGGTGATTGATGGTGGTTGTGATGATGATAGTGATCGATGGTGGTGGTGATGATGAAGGTGATTGATGGTTGTTGTGATGATGATAGTGATCGATGGTGGTGGTGATGATGAAGGTGATTGATGGTTGTTGTGATGATTATGGTGATTGATGGTTGTTGTGAAGATGGTTGGTGATTTATGGTGGTTGTGATGATGATGGTGATTGATGGTGTTGGTGATTGATGGTGGTGGTGATGATGATGGTGATTGATTATTGTTGTTGTGATGATGATGGTGATTGATGGTGGTGGTGATGATGATGATGGTGATAATGATGCTGGTTGTGATGATGATGGTGATGGTGATTAATGGTGGTTGTGATGATGATGGTGATGGTGATTAATGGTGGTTGTGTTGATAATGTGATTGATGGTGTTTGTGGTGATGATTGATGGTGGTAGTGATGATGATGGTGATGAAGATGATGATGGTGATTGATGGATGTTGTGATGATGATGGTGATTGATGGTGGTGGTGATGATGATGGTGATTGATGGTGGTGGTGATGATGATAGATGGTGGTTGTGATGATGATGGTGATGGTGATTAATGGTGGTTGTGATGATGATGGTGATTGATGGTGGTTGTGATGATGATTGATGGTGGTGGTGATGATGATTGTGATTGATGGTTGTGTTCTTGATGATGTTGATAATTGGTGGTTGAGATGATGATGGTGATTGATGGTGGTTGTGATGATCATCATGGTAATTGATGGTGGTTGTGACGATGATGGTAATTGATGCTGATTGATGGTGGTTGTGGTGATGTTGTTGATGATTGTGATTGATGGTGGTTGTGATGATGTTGATGATGATGATGTAATTTATCGATGGTGATGATGATGATGATCATTTATGGTGGTGGCGATTGATGGTGATGTTGGTGGTGATGATGATAGTGATTGAATGTGGTGGTGATTGATGGTAACGATGATGGTGCTGGTGATTGCTGGTGGTGGTGATTGAATGTGGTGTTGGTGGTGATTGATGGTGACAATGTTGGGGTTGGTGATTGCTGGTGGTGGTGATTGATGATGATAATGGTGACTGATTGTAATGGTGATTGATGGTGACGAGGATGGCGTTGGTGATTGCTGATGGTGGTGATTGATGATGATAATGGTGATTGATTGTAATGGTGATTGATGGTGACAATGATGGCGTTGGTGATTGCTGGTGGTGGTGATTTATGGTGATGATGATGATGGTGATTGAATGTGATGGTGATTGATGGTGACGATAATGGCGTTGGTGATTACTGGTGGTGTTGATGATGGCGATTGAATGTGGTGGTGATTGATTGTGACGATGATGTTGCTAGTAATTGCTGGTGGTGGTGATTGACGGCGGTGTTGGTGGTGATCGTTGGTGATGATGATGGTGTTGGTGATGGTGTTGGTGATTGTTGGTGGTGGTGATTGATGGTGGTGTTGGTGGTGATGATGATGGTGATTAAATATGATGGTGATTGAATGTGATGGTGATTGATGGTGACGATGATTGCTGGGGTTGGAGATTTATGGTGATGATGATGATGGTGAATGAATGTGATGGTGACTGATGGTGACGATGATGGTGTTGGTGATTGCTGGTGGAGTTGATGATCGTGATTGAATGTGGTGGTGATTGATGGTGATAATGATCGTCTTGGTGATTCCTGGTGGTTGTGAATGATGATGATGGTGATTGATTGTGGTGGTGATTGATGGTTGTGATTGATGGTGGTGGTGATGATGGTGATTGATGGTCGTGGTGATGATTTTGGTGATTGATGGTGGTGGTGATGATGGTAATTGATCGATTGTGGTGAAAATGTTGTTAATTGATAGCGATGATGGTGGTGATTGATGGTGGTGGTGGGGATGATAATGGTGATTGATTGTGGTGGCTATTGATGGTGGTGGTGGTGATGATGATAATGATTGAAAGAGGTGTGATTGATGGTGATGATAACGATGGTGATTGCTGCTGGTGGTGATTATGATGATGGTGATCGATGGTGGTAATGATAATCTAGGCGATTTATGGGGATGATGGTGAATGATGATGGTGGTGATGATGGTGAATGATGGTGGTGGGGATGATGGTGAATGATGGTGGTGGGGATGATGGTGATTGATGATGGTGGTGATGATGGTGAATGATGGTGGTGGGAATGATGGTGAATGATGATGGTGGTGATGGTGAATGAAGGTGGTGGGGATGTTTTGGCCATTGATGGTGGTTGTGTTGGTGATGATGGTGAATGATGGTGGTGGTGATGATGGTGAATGATGATGGTGGTGATGATGGTAAATGATGATGGTGGGGATGATGGTGATTGATGGTGGTTGTGGTGGTGATGATGGCGAATGGTGGTGGTGATGATGATGGTGAATGATGGTGGTGGTGATGATGGTGAATGATGGTGGTGGTGATGATGGTGAATGATGGTGGTGGGGATGATGGTGAATGATGGTGGTGGGGATGGTGGTGGTGGTGGTGATGATGGTGAATGATGGTGGTGGTGATGATGGTGAATGATGGTGGTGGGGATGATGGTGATTGATGTTGGTTGTGGTAGTGATGATGGTGAGTGATGGTGGTGGGGATGATGGTGATTGATGGTGGTTGTGATGGGGACGATGGTGATTGATGGTGGTTGTGGTGGTGATGACGGTGAATGATGGTGGTGGTGATGATGTTGAAGGTCAATGATACTGATGAAGGTGAATGATGGTGGTGGTTATGATGGTGGTGGGGACACTAAGTTTAACTACTTTTCACAACACTCTGTCTACTTAACACTACAGTTTACCTACTTTTTACTACACTTTATCTACTTGAAACTACAGTGTGTCTTCTTTCAATTGCATTTTGCCTACTTGTCACTACAGTTTGCCTACTTGTCATTACATTTTGCTTACTTGACACTACAGTTTGTCTTTTTGACACTACAGTTTGCCTACTTATCACTACAATTTATCTATTTGACACAACAATTTGCCTACTTGTCCTTACAATTTGTCTATTTGACACTACAGTTTGCCTACTTGTCACTTCAATTTGTCTATTTGACACTACAGTTTGCCTACTTGTCCTTACACTTTGTCTATTTGACACAACAGTTTGCCTACTTGTCCTTACAATTTGTCTATTTGACACTACAGTTTGCCTACTTGTCACTTCAATTTGTCTATTTGACACTACAGTTTGCCTACTTGTCCTTACAATTTGTCTATTTGACACAACAGTTTGCCTACTTGTCCTTAAAATTTGTCTATTTAACACAAAAGTTTGCCTACTTGTGACTACAGCTTGCCTACTTGTGACTACAGTTTGCCTACTTGTCACTATAGTTTGTCTATTTGACACTACAGTTTGCCTACTTGTCACAACAATGCATCTACTTGACACTATAGTTTGCCTACTTGTTACTACGGTTTGCCTAATTGACACTACAGTTTGCCTACTTGTCACAACAATGTATCTACTTGACACTATAGTTTGCCTACTTGTTACTACGGTTTGCCTATTTGACACTTATGTTTGCCTATTTGACACTAATGTTTGCCTATTTGACACTAATGTTTGCCTACTTGTCACTACGGTTTGCCTATTTGACACTAATGTTTGCCTATTTGACACTAATGTTTGCCTATTTGACACTAATGTTTGCCTATTTGACACTAATGTTTGCCTATTTGACACTAATGTTTGCCTATTTGACACTAATGTTTGCCTATATGACACTAATGTTTGCCTATTTGACACTAAAGTGTTTGCCTATTTGACACTAATGTTTGCCTATTTGACACTAATGTTTGCCTATTTGACACTAAAGTGTTTGCCTACTTGTCACTACGGTTTGCCTATTTGACACTAATGTTTGCCTATTTGACACTAATGTTTGCCTACTTGTCACTACGGTTTGCCTATTTGACACTAGTGTTTGCCAATTTGACACTAATGTTTGCCTACTTGTCACTATAGTTTGCCTATTTGACACTACAGTTTGCCTACTTGTCGCAACAATGTATCAACTTGACACAATAGTTTGCCTACTTGTTACTACGGTTTGCCTATTTGACACTAGTGTTTGCCTATTTGACACTAATGTTTGCCTACTTGTCACTATAGTTTGCCTATTTGACACTACAGTTTGCCTACTTGTCGCAACAATGTATCTACTTGACACAATAGTTTGCCTACTTGTTACTACGGTTTGCCTATTTGACACTAAAGTTTGCCAATTTTTCAGCGCAGTTTGCTTCCATGTACAACGTGTGACTCATGTGCCTTCTTCATTGTCGTGGTTGCTCTAGTAACGTCACATTTACAGGTTATTGGTTATGGAAGGCCCCGGTATCACTGCAAACGAATTAAAATCCATAATTGCTCAGCCGCCCGTGCCAGTGGAATCAACCGAATTATTAACTCATCTACCAAACAAAGAAAGGTAACTGTAGTCCCCATCGTAGAAATCTCAGCACACGCCAAAAGACATAAGGCGAAACCGTCTAGAAAGTGAACACTGCCAACTGTTCCTTGTCATATGATATCGTCATTCATCGTAAACAATTGGAATATCGAAACATGGTCAAAACGGATGAGACACACAGCTCACGGTGTGCACAGAGCACTTAATTCAGTAGCTTCTGCAACAAGCCGGACTTGGAATATGAGGAAACTGCAACAAGGAACACTTTTCAGATATATCCTTCTATGGTTCCTGCCGCCTATCCACCATAATACCGGAATTTCACGTCCTCCCGAAAATGATGATCGTCATATTCAGAACAAATAATGTATAGCGCTTGATGATGTTATGATATCGTTATTGACTGCACCGAACATATAAACACACAGGTAGTCGTCGAATTGTCCCCGTCACACATCAAACAACAGACTCTACGGTTAGCGTACAACGAACGAAACACGGTGCAAATTCCCCAAAGAGGAAAATCATCGGTCGACTTGACGGAGCAGTCCACATTAAATGCGTTTCAGCTTGTAAATAACTTGCGTCAAATAATACCAACGTCGGCCATTGAACAGCACTCAATGTGACGTAAACCGCATGTCAACACTAGATGGTGAAGGTCGCTTTTACAATACTTGACTTGTCAAAAAGGAACATTGCTGTGTCTACTCGGCAGCGCAGATTTGTCCACTTCGTCGACTGCAGATTTGCTAAGTAGAACATCATTTTGATTTCAACACAGAAAATTACATCAGAGAGCCGAAATTAATCAAACCACAAATACATTTTGCTGCAGCGATCGAGAGAACGTGAACCGTTCCACCATTTTGAAACGTAAGTCCACATTTACAGGTAATCATGGACAACAATTGTAACGATGAACACTCACAAATGTCCTACTTCTACACTGTTTTCTCACATCTTTGCTGCAAACATTAAGCCAGCACAGCGTCTAACATACTGTTACATCATTTTGCAACCCCAGTCACTCACACATCCAGTTTTACATCATCTTGCAACCCCAGTCACTCACACATCCACTTTTAAATCTTGCAACCATTACGGGCACTCAAACATTCAGTTTCACACCTTGTAAACCTTACAATCACTCAAACATTCAGTTTCACACCTTGTAAACCTTACAATCACTCAAACATTCAGTTTCACACCTTGTAAACCTTACAATCACTCACACATCCACTTTTAAATCTTGCAACCCTTACGGGCACTCACACATCCAGTTTTCATCATCATCGAGTGCCTTCTCTGCAACGAAGGTTGGCTACCATGGAGCGCCATTCTGCTCTGTCTCTTGCTTTGATGGTGCAGGTTGTCATAGGCTGGTTTGTCCATCTTTTGATGTTACTCGTCCATGTTAGTCTTGGTCTGCCTCTGCCTTTGTTACCTTGTATTTTCCCCTACAGGATTACTTTTAGTAGCCTATTGTGTCTTTTTCCGTACGAAAACCTTTCATCAATGCACTGGAAGAGATTTCAGAGTCAAGATTTGTCATGGTTTTAAGAATTAATCTACATGTTTATATTTATCTAACATATAACATATTATATATGAATGTTTAGATAATTGAACAAATTAGTACACTTCACCAATATCAAAATGATACAAGACATGTCAAAGAATATGGTTTGTTGATGGTTCACATTGGTCAAGTTGGGAGTGACGCACTGTGCGGCGAGACGAAAGGAAAAAGTTAACATGGGCCCCAAATCTCATTTGTCTTGTTTGAATTGTGTTTGCTGCTGCTGTAACCTTTCCAGCCGTAGCCGGCCCATAGGGCGCAGACCAAGATACTTCTCTTATCTGAATTTTTGTTCCAGCAGTTTTCAATTCTTTTAAAGATATTTTATCAAATCTCGCCATTTCTCTCTGTTCTGTGCAAGCATTTCTATCTCATTGAGGGAGCAGATTCCTGCTGTTCTTGCCTCTCTCATCAATGTTCTTCTCAGTGTCTCTCTGGGTCTTTGTCTTTTCCTCTTACCTGTTCTTTCCCACATGAGGGCTTGCTTTGCTATTCGGTTATTATCTCTTCTCATCACATGATGAATTGTGTTTAGTAGTTCTGTTATTATTTTTAGTTGTTTTAAAACTACATCGTTTGTTTTCTTTTCTTTCCATCCAATTCTACCTATTCTTCTATAAATCCACATTTCAAAGGCTTCAATTTTCTGTTCTGTTTTCTTGTCTTAAGTCCATGTTTCTGCACCATACAGGAATACTGAGATGTAACATTTTGCCATTCTTAGTTTCAGCCCTGCTGATATTTGTTTTGTTGTTAGTATATTTTTCATGACATTAAAATTACTTTTTCCCATACCTATTCTTTTGTTTATTTCAATTTTACATTTTCCATCATTGGTTATAGTATGTCCCAGGTATTTGTAGCTATGGACTGTCTCCAGATGTATTCCCTCAACTGTGATATTTAATTGTAGGTCTTGAGAATTTTCTTTGTTTAGGATCATAGTTTTAGTCTTTTTGATATTCATTTCTAGTCCATATTTTTTGCTTGTTATGTCTATCACATTAAGCAATAGTTGTAGATCTTTAGGATTTTCTGCTAGTAGTACAGTATCATCAGCATATCTTAGGTTATTGATTATCTTTCCATTAATGTTTAGGCCTGGCATCTCAGTGATGTTTTTAAAGATTTGCTCAGTGTATAGATTGAACAAGCTTGGTGAGAGGATGCATCCCTGTCTTACTCCTCTTTTTATATCAATGGGTGTAGAGTTTTACATCCAGGTTTACATCATGTAAATCTTACAGTCACTCAAACATCCAGTTTTACATTATGTAAATCTTACAGTCACTCACACATCCAGGTTTACATCATGTAAATCTTACAGTCACTCACACATCCAGGTTTACATCATGTAAATCTTACAATCACCCACACATCCAGGTTTACATCATGTAAATCTTACAATCACCCACACATCCAGGTTTACATCATGTAAATCTTACAATCACCCACACATCCAGGTTTACATCATGTAAATCTTACAACCACCCACACATCCAGGTTTACATCATGTAAATCTTACAATCACCCACACATCCAGGTTTACATCATGTAAATCTTACAATCACCCACACATCCAGGTTTACATCATGTAAATCTTACAATCACCCACACATCCAGGTTTACATCATGTAAATCTTACAATCACTCACAGATCCAGTTTTAATCATCAACCTCATCGAGTGCCTTCTCCGCAACGAAGGCTTTGATAGTGCAGGCTGTCATAGATTGACTTGTCCATCTTTTGATGTTACTCGTCCATGTTAGTCTTGCTCTGCCTCTGCCTCTTTTACCGTGTATTTTCCTTTCCAATATTACTTTTAGTAGGCTGTTGTGTCTTTTAACATGCACCAAAAATTTCATTTGTCTTGTCTTAATTGTATTTAGTAGTTCTCTTTTTTTTTAGCTCAGTGTATAGATTGAACAAGCTTGGTGATAGGATGCATCCTTGTCTTACTCCTCTTTTTATGTCCATGGGTGTAGAGTTCTCCTTGTTATATTTTATTATTGCTGTTTGCTCCCAGTGCAAATTACATATTAGTCGTAGGCCTGTGTCGTCTAGATTTATATCTTTTAGGCAGTCTATAAGTTGGTTATGGTGTATTCTATCGAAAGCCTTGGTGTAGTCTATAAAGCAGACATATATTGGTTTGTTTACTTCTATGTACTTTTCAATCAACGTTCTCATGCTAAATATGGCTTCATTTGTGCCACTGTTTTTCCTGAATCCAAATTGCTGCTCATCTTATTCATATTGATTTTATTCTGAATCCTTCCCTGTATAACTTTTAGTAAAATTTTTGTTACCTGGCTCATTAGGCTTATTGTTCTAAAATCACTGCATTCAACTGCACCATTATTTTTAGGCAATGCAATGGAAGTTGATGTTTTTAGTTCGTTTGGTATGTATCATGTATGGTATATGTCATTGCATATGTCTGTGATCACTTCGATGCCAAAATCTTCTAGAGCCTGTATCATCTCTATCTGTATATTGTCAGGTCCTGCTGCCTTTCCCTTTTTCATTGTTTTTATAGCTTTTTCTACTTCAGATTTCAGGATTTTATAGTTGTATGTACATTTTATGTCTGGCTTTTTGTCCGTTTCGTCATGAAATAATTCTGTTATATACTCTTGCCATCTATCTATTATATATTTGTTGTCTGTTAGCATTCTTCCCTCTTTGTTTGCAATACATCCGCTTCCTGCAGCTTTTTTGTCTTTATTCGTCATTCTCTTTATTTCTGTGTGCATCTCTCTTAATTTTTGTTTACTTTCCATAGTTTCGACTTCTAGACATCTTTGGTTGAGCCAGTCTTCTTTTGCCTTTTTGCACATTCTTCGTATTTCATTGTCTATATCCTTGTATCTGGTATTTTGGCTTGTCTTCTTTCTTCCATTTTTTCTAATATTTTGTCTGTTATCCATTTTTGTTTTTTGTTACTTTCCTTTTTGGGCAAGGTGTTGCAGGATTCTTGCATGCTTTTTTTTATGCATTACTATTTTGCTGTGACTTTGTCCTCAGGATTTTGCCTTCTGTACTGCTCAATCCCCTCTTCTAGCAGCTTCTGATATGTGTTCTTTACTTGTACAGTATAAGTTTCTTTTACATCTTTCTGGTTTAACGCTTTTATATCTATTGGTGTTGCTGAATTAGTGTTTTGTTTGTTTCTCTTTAATTTGATTTTCATTTTTATCATTACAGGATTGTGATCTGAAATAATAACTGCTCCTGGGCAGGTTTTGGCTTTCTTGACGCTGTTCCTGAATCTGTCTTTTATCATTATGTAATCTATTTGATTTCTCTTCCAGTCTCCAGGGCTTTTCCATGTGTATAATTTCCTTTTCTCTTGCTCAAAGAAGGTGTTACATATTATCAGTCTGTTTTCTTCACAAAATTGTATTAATCTTTCTCCTCTGTTATTCCTTTTTCCTAAACCATGATTTCCTATAATGGTCTTATATTTACCTTTTCCTACTTTAGCGTTCATGTCACCCATTACAATCAAGATGTCTGAAGATTTCACTTGCTTCATAACTGTGTTTAGATCTTCATAGTATGCCTCTATTTGTTCGTCTGTATAGTCTTGAGTAGGTGCGTATGTCTGTAATATTGCTATGGCGAATGGTTTTGCCTTCATTCTTATTAGTATATTCCTATCATTATATGTCAATTGAGTATTTATATATTTTTGTAACTCTCGTTTTATTAGAATGCCTACTCCTCTTTGATGTTCTGTTGTGTTACCTGAATATATAAATGTATATTTATCGTCTTGTATGTATCCACTTTCCTTCCATCTTGTTTCTGATATGTCTAAGATATCAATGTTTAATCGCTCTGCTTCTACCATTATATTTTCTAATTTACCTTGTTGGTATAAGGTCCTAACATTCCATGTAGCTATTTTTAATTCGTTCTTAAAACAATAGTTAGAATTTCTCTCCATGGCTTTCTTTGGAGTGTTACGTGATGAGGCTCCAATCTCTTTCACGGTGGTCTGCCATATTCGTCTTTCGTGTCCTGAATATGCCTCATGTGTACCACACCCTTTGCTGTTTTCGCCTTCTGGGCCGTTGATCATTTCTGATTCATCCGCCCCATCCACCGTCACAGACTTTTTATATTCGGGTTGAACATACCCGGCGGCACCATTTTTTGTCGAACCATGTGCTTGACTATTGAACCGCGAACACACGACACAAAGAAGAATAAATCATATTCCACTTGAATATATCGGTAATCACAGTTTATCCACACGTCCGAAAGTAAAACATACACCAAACGGGGAATAGCAACACATAATTTCATAACTCGACTGTCACGTAAATTATTTAAACATATCGGCAAGAGCCGAAATATAAAAACAACTGCACGTAGCCGCCATGACACCGGAAAAAGGTGTACAGTTTTACATAATGTAAATCTTTAAAAAAGTGAAAAGTGCTAACACACAATAAAGATATTATAGATAGATGGCAGGAATATATAACAGAACTATTTCATGATCAAAGGGACAAAAAACCAGTTATAAAATGTACATCAGGCTATAAAATCTTAAAATCTGAGGTGTAAAAAGCTATAAAAACAATGAAAAAGGGAAAAGCAACAGGACCTGACAGCATACAGACAGAGAAGATACATGCACTAGAAGATTTTGGCATTGAAGTGATTACATACTTAATATGCAACGACATGTACCACACAGGATACATACCAAATGAACTAAAACATCAACTTTCATTGCATTGCCTAAAAAGAATGGTGCAGTTGAATGTAGTGACTTTAGAACAATAAGCCTAATGAGCCATGTTACAAAAATCTTCATAAAACTTATACAAGGAAGGATTCAGAATAAAATCAATACTGAATTAGATGAGCAGCAATTTGGATTTAGAAAAAATAGCGGGACAAAAGAAGCCATATTCTGCATGAGATCATTAATCGAAAAGTACACAGAAGTAAACAAACCAATATATGCCTGCTTCATAGACTACATCAAAGCTTTTGATAGAGTACACCACAAACAACTTATAGAATGCCTAAAAGAGATACATCTAGATGGCATGGACATACGACTAATGTGTAATCTATACTGGGAGCAAACAGCAATAATAAAATATAGCAAAGAGTTCTCTACACCCATTGATATAAAAAGAGGAGTAAGACAGGGATGCATCCTATCACCAAGCTTGTTCAATTTATACACTGAGCAAATCTTTAAAAACATCATAGAGATGCCAGGCCTACAAATTAATGGAAAGATTATCAATAACCTAAGATATGCTGAAGGTGCTGTATGACTAGAGAAAATCCTAAAAATCTACAATTACTTAATGAAATAAACATGACATGCACAAAATATGGACTAGATATGAATATCAAAAAGACTAAAACTATGATCATTAACAAAGGAAATACTCAAAACCCACAAGTGGCTATCAAAATTGAAGGAATAGACCTTAAGACAGTTCAGATCTACAACTACCTTGGACATACTATAACCAGTGATGGAAAATGTACAACTGAAATAAACAAAAGAATAGGAATGGTAAAAAGTAATTTTAATGTCATGAAGAACATACTAACATCAAAACAAATAACACTAGGGCTAAAACTAAGAATAGCAAAAATAATATATCTTCTCAATATTCCTATATGGTGCAGAAAAATGAACATTAGACAAGAAAACAGAACAGAGAATTGAAGCCTTTGAATTGCGGATATATAGAAGAATAGGTAGAATTGGATGGAAGGAAAAGAAAACAAACGATGAAGTCTTAAAATAACTAAAAATGAAAAGAGAATTACTAAGCACAATTCAAACAAGACAAATGCGATTTTTGGACCATGTTAAAAGACACAACTGCCTACTAAAAGTAATCCTGGAGGGGAAAATACAAGGTAAAAGAGGCAGAGGCAGACCAAGACTAATATGGACGAGTAACATCAAAAGATGGACAAATCAGCCTATGACAACCTGCACCATCAAAGCAAGAGACAGAGAATGGCGCTCCATGGTAGCCAACCTTCGTTGCGGAGACGGCACTCGATGATGATGAAATCTTACAATCACTCACACATCCAGTTTTACATCATGTAAATCTTACAATCACTCACACATCCAGTTTTACATCATGTAAATCTTACAATCACTCACACATTCAGTTTTACATCATGTAAATCTTACAATCACTCACACATTCAGTTTTACATCATGTAAATCTTACAATCACTCACACATCCAGTTTTACATCATGTAAATCTTACAATCACTCACACATCCAGTTTTACATCATGTAAATCTTACAGTCACTTACACATCCAGTTTTACATCATGGAAATCTTACAGTCACTTACACATCCAGTTTTACATCATGGAAATCTTACAGTCACTCACACATCCAGTTTTACATCATGTAAATCTTACAGTCACTTACACATCCAGTTTTACATCATGTAAATCTTACAACACTCACACATCCAGTTTTACATCATGTAAATCTTACAGTCACGCACACATCCAGTTTTACATCATGTAAATCTTACAGTCACTTACACATCCAGTTTTACTTCATGTAAATCTTACAGTCACGCACACATCCAGTTTTACATTATTTAAATCTTACAGTCACTTACGCATCCAGTATTACATCTTGTAAATCTTACATCCTCCGACCTTCTCCATATTTAAAATATTTCTAAACAAAATAGAGAAGGGATATATAGCAGGGATACATACCAGGGATACATACCAGTTATAAATACCAGGGATACATACCAGGGATACATACCAGTGATAAATACCAGGGATACATACCAGGGATACATACCAGGGATACATAACAGGGATACATACCAGGAATACATACCAGGAATGCATACAAGGAAAACATACCAGGGATACATACCAGGAATGCATACAAGGAATACATACCAGGGATACATACAAGGGATACATACAATGGATACATACCAGGGATACATACCAGGAATGCATACAAGGAATACATACAAGGGATAAATACCAGGGATACATAAAAGGTATACATACCAAGAACGCATACCAGGGATACATACAAGGAATACATACAAGGAATACTAGCCAGGGATACATACAAGGGATACATACCAGGGATTCATACAAGGGATTCATACCAGGAATGCATACAAGGAATACATACCAGGGATACATACAAGGGATACATACAAGGAATGCATACAAAGGTTACATACAAGGGATACATTTCAGGGATACATATCAGGAATACACACAAGGAATACATACAAGAGATACATGCAAGTAATACATGCAAGGGATATATATATATACCAGGAATACATACAAGTGATACATACAAAGGATACATACCAGGAATACATACAAGGGATACAAACAAGGGATACATACCAGGAATACTTACAAGGGATACATACCAGAAATACATACAAGGGATACAAACCAGAAGTACATACAAGGAATACATACCAGGGATACATACAATGGATATATACCAGGAATACATACATGGAATGCATACCAGGGATACATACAAGGGATGCATACCAGGGATACATACAAGGGATACATACCTGGGATACATACAAGGGCTTCAAACAAATGATGCATACGAGGAATCCATATCAGACATACATACAAGGGATACATACAAGGGATACATACAAGGGATATAAACCAGGAATACATACAAGTGATACATACAAGGGATACATACAAGGGATACATACCAGGAATACATACAAGGAATACATACAAGATATACATACCAGGAATACATACCAGGAATACATACCAGGAATACATACAAGGGATACATACAAGGGATGTTCGGAGTGCAATGATGATGACCCGCAAATAACTCAATAACATACAAGGGACACATACCAGGAATACATACCAGGGATCCATACTAGGGATACATACTAGGGATACATACAAGGGATACATACAAGGGATACATACCAGGGTACATACCAGGGACTTATCAATCATTTCTCATCACACATCATTTTCAGCTTGCTGTGTTTCCTTGCATCCGCCTATGATGTTGCACTCAATCCAGTGCCTTGAAATGTAGTCGTATCTACATCGTAACACCGACTATCATGTAGTCAACGACGAATTCTCTTTTGAAGTGATCTCTCTGTACGGCTTTCTTTCCACTTCACACTTTCAGCTCCATGTGGAGCCTAGGTCTTCAAAGAAACAATTTATGCTCCATGTGAGCATAGGTCTTGAAACACATTCAGCTCCCTGTGGAGCATAGGTCTTCAAACAAACACATTCAGATCCCTGTGGAGCCCATGTCTTCAAACAAACACTTTCAGCTCCCTGTGGAGCATAGGTCTTCAACTAACACTTTCAGTTCCCTGTGGAGCATAGGTCTTCAACAAAACTTTCAGTTCCCTGTGGAGCACTGGTTTTCAACAAACACTTCCCAAGCCGTTCTATTTCTTGCCATTCTTTTAAGATCATTCCATGTTTTCCCCATCATCTTCATCTCTGCTTCTACTTATCTTCTCCAAGAATATTTTGTTCTTCCTCTTTGTCTCCTATTCTGGGTATTAAAAAAATAGGCCTGTTGTGTAATACATACAGTTGGCTTCCGTAGTATGTGTCCTATCCAGCACCATCGTCTTCGCTGTATCTCTTTATCCACTGGTATTTGACTAATACTTTCTCATAATTCTATGTTAGTGATTTTGTCCTGCCATTTCCATCCTTTAGGAGGTGCGCGTGGCCGTGCGGCTAAAACCACTGTTCCGCTGGCTGAAAAGCTGACGTACGGTGTTCGAAGCCCGCGGTAGACAGAAAGGATTTTTTCTATCAGGGATGAAATAAAAATCCTAAGTCTTACACGTCGGGGCGACTGCTTGACCAAGCGGCCTTTATCCCTCTGGTTCTATCGTTGCCCCCCGACATACACCAGCAATGGTTTTATGTGACGTCAAGATAGTTTTTTTTAATTTTTTATTTTATTTCCATCCTTTTATTATGCGCAAGCATCCATTAATGAATGTCTGCATCTCCGTGATTGTTATTCCAGTTTTTTTCTCCATGTTTCACAGCCATATAATAGGACTGACTTAACATTGGAACTGACATTTTTTACGGCTACAGTTATTTGAATCATACCCCCATTCATTTCTCAAACTTGTTATCAGTCAGCGATTGTCTGTGAAGATAAGATTCTAGTTCATTAAAAAAGTTTCATCACACATACTACGGCCAATCACAAAGCTTTCATCACACATACTACGGCCAATCACAAAGCTTTCATCACACATACTACAGCCAATCACAAAGCTTTCATCGCACCTACTACAGCCAATCACAAAGCTTTCATCGCACATACTACAGCCAATCACAAAGCTTTCATCACACATACTACAGCCAATCACAAAGCTTTCAACATTCTTTTGAAAATTTGTAATATAATTATGAAAAAAATATAATTAATTATCATTTCCCTTTGTATTTCGTTAATATGTGCAGGCTACTGGCGGTAGGTGCGGTAGCATAGAGAATAGAACCACTGGTTAGGTTCATATAGCAGAACCGACTAGAACCACTGGTTAGGTTCATATAGCAGCATCGACTAGAGCCACTGGTTAGGTTCATATAGCAGCATCGACTAGAACCACTGGTTAGGTTCTTATATCAGAACCGACTAGAACCACTGTTTAGGTTCGTATATCAGAACCGACTAGAACCACTGGTTAGGTTCATATAGCAGCATCGACTAGAACCACTGGTTAGGTTCTTATAGCAGCATCGACTAGAACCACTGGTTAGGTTCATATAGCAGCATCGACTTGAGCCACTGGTT
Source organism: Megaustenia siamemsis (assembly GCA_032433765.1). Lineage (NCBI taxonomy): Eukaryota > Metazoa > Mollusca > Gastropoda > Stylommatophora > Ariophantidae > Megaustenia > Megaustenia siamemsis. The sequence goes on from JAVIAB010000124.1 coordinate 6,304,864, forward strand.
AGGTTCTTATATCAGAACCGACTAGAACCACTGGTTAGGTTCGTGTACCAGGACCGACTAGAATGAATAGACATTCATCAGGTAATGAACAAGTCACTATATTCTATATCTGAATGCATATCATCGACAATAACTAATGTGCGACCACGATTACATCTGAAGAAGACCAGAACAGATGATGGAATGTTTGCGTAGTTGAAAGTTATATGTTGATGCATTGTTGTCTACGATTGGCCCGTCCAGCGAGAGTCACATACAGTTAACATACCGGGCATGTGTGCGGTCTTACAGTAGCGGAGTTTGGCTATGTGGCAGCCACAGTTGTGCTATGTGGCAGCCACAGTTGGGCTATGTGGCAGCCACAGTTGGGCTATGTGGCAGCCACACTTGGGCTATGTGGCAGCCACAGTTGGGCTGTGTGGCAGCCACAGTTGGGCTATGTGGCAGCCACAGTTGGGCTATGTGGCAGCTACAGTTGGGCTATGTGGCATGTACAGTTGGGCTATGTGGCAGCCACAGTTGGGCTATGTGGCAGCCACAGTTGGGCTATGTGGCAGCCACAGTTGGGCTATGTGGCAGCCACAGTTGGGCTATGTGGCAACCACAGTTGGGCTATGTGGCAGCCACAGTTGGGCTATGTGGCAGCCACAGTTGGGCTATGTGGCAGCCACAGTTGTACTATGTGGCAGCCACAGTTGGGCTATTCGTGATAGACACGAATGATCCATTGTTACACTGGCCTCCCCTTCTTTATCCACACACCACGCACTGCTACAACATCCCACTCTTCAACTACCATCTACATCCACACACCACGCACTGCTACAACATCCCACTCTTCAACTACAATCTACATCCTCACTCCAACCACTGTTACAACATCCCACTCTTCAACTACCATCTACATCCTCACTCCAACCACTGTTACAACATCCCACTCTTCAACTACCATCTACATCCTCACTCCAACCACTGTTACAACATCCCACTCTTCAACTACCATCTACATCCTCACTCCAACCACTGCTACAACATCCCACTCTTCAACTACCATCTACATCCTCACTCCAACCACTGCTACAACATCCCACTCTTCAACTACCATCTACATCCTCACTCTAACCACTGCTACAACATCTCACTCTTCAACTACCATCTACATCCTCACTCCAACCACTGTTACAACATCCCACTCTTCAACTACCATCTACATCCTCACTCCAACCACTGTTACAACATCCCACTCTTCAACTACCATCTACATCCTCACTCCAACCACTGCTACAACATCCCACTCTTCAACTACCATCTACATCCTCACTCCAACCACTGCTACAACATCCCACTCTTCAACTACCATCTACATCCTCACTTCAACCACTGCTACAACATCCCACTCTTCAACTACCATCTACATCCTCACTCTAACCACTGCTACAACATCCCACTCTTCAACTACCATCTACATCCCCACTCCAACCACTGCTACAACATCCCACTCTTAAAGTACCATCTTCATCCACACTCCACCCACTGCTACAACATCCCACTCTTCAACTACCATCTATATCCTCACTCCACCACTGCTACAAGATCCCACTCTTTAACCACCTTCTACGTCCTCACATCATCTACTGCTACACCATCCCACTCCTCAACTACCTTCTACATCCTCACATCATCTACTGCTACACCATCCCACTCCTCAACTACCTTCTACATCCTCACATCATCTACTGCTACACCATCCCACTCTTCAAGTACCTTCTACATCCTCACATCATCTACTGCTACACCATCCTACTCTTCAAGTACCTTCTACATCCTCACATCATCTACTGCTACACCATCCTACTCTTCAAGTACCTTCTACATCCTCACATCATCTACTGCTACAACATCCCACTCTTCAAGTACCATCTACATCCTCACATCATCTACTGCTACAACATCCCACTCTTTAAGTACCATCTACATCCTCACATCATCTACTGCTACAACATCCCACTCTTCAAGTACCATCTACATCCTCACATCATCTACTGCTACAACATCCCACTCTTCAAGTACCATCTACATCCTCACATCATCTACTGCTACAACATCCCACTCTTCAAGTACCATTTACATCCTCACATCATCTACTTCTACAACATCCCACTCTTCAAGTACCATCTACATCCTCACATCATCTACTGCTACAACATCCTACTCTTCAAGTACCATCTACATCCTCACATCATCTACTGCTACACCATCCCACTCTTCAAGTACCATCTACATCCTCACATCATCTACTGCTACAACATCCCACTCTTCAAGTACCATCTACATCATCACATCATCTACTGCTACACCATCCCACTCTTCAAGTACCTTCTACATCCTCACATCATCTACTGCTACAACATCCCACTCTTCAAGTACCATCTACATCCTCACATCATCTACTGCTACAACATCCCACTCTTCAAGTACCATCTACATCCTCACATCATCTACTGCTACAACATCCTACTCTTCAAGTACCATCTACATCCTCACATCATCTACTGCTACAACATCCCACTCTTCAAGTACCATCTACATCCTCACATCATCTACTGCTACAACATCCCACTCTTCAAGTACCTTCTACATCCTCACATCATCTACTGCTAAAACATCCTACTCTTCAAGTACCATCTACATCCTCACATCATCTACTGCTACAACATCCCACTCTTCAAGTACCATCTACTTCCTCACATCATCTACTGCTACACCATCCTACTCTTCAAGTACTTTCTACATCCTCACATCATCTACTGCTACAACATCCCACTCTTCAAGTACCTTCTACATCCTCACATCATCTACTGCTACAACATCCCACTCTTCAAGTACCTTCTACATCCTCACATCATCTACTGCTACACCATCCTACTCTTCAAGTACCTTCTACATCCTCACATCATCTACTGCTACACCATCCCACTCTTCAAGTACCTTCTACATCCTCACATCATCTACTGCTACAACATCCCACTCTTCAAGTACCATCTACATCCTCACATCATCTACTGCTACACCATCCCACTCTTCAAGTACCTTCTACATCCTCACTCCACCACTGCTACAACATCCCACTCTTCAACTACCTTCTACATCCTCACATCATCTACTGCTACAACATCCCACTCTTCAAGTACCATCTACATCCTCACATCATCTACTGCTACACCATCCCACTCTTCAAGTACCTTCTACATCCTCACTCCACCACTGCTACAACATCCCACTCTTCAACTACCTTCTACATCCTCACATCATCTACTGCTACACCATCCCACTCTTCAAGTACCTTCTACATCCTCACATCATCTACTGCTACAACATCCCACTCTTCAAGTACCTTCTACATCCTCACATCATCTACTGCTACACCATCCCACTCTTCAACTACCTTCTACATCCTCACATCATCTACTGCTACAACATCCCACTCTTCAACTACCTTCTACATCCTCACATCATCTACTGCTACAACATCCCACTCTTTAACCAGCTTACAAGTTCCTTTCCACTAAAATACCAAACTCTCCACAGATTCCCATTTCCCATAATGCTACAATATCCAACTCGCACAGATTCCTACAACTTCCATATTACTACAATTCTACATTCTCTCGTAGCTTTAAAATTTCCATAAAACTTCAATGCTCATTTCTCCTATAGCTTTACAATTTTCATAATAAAATAATACCTAATTCTCCTGCAGCTGTACAATTTTGATAATACTACAATACTCAATTCTCCTACGGCCTAACAATTTCTATAATGCTACAATGCTCAAATCTCTGGTATATCTTTAGAATCTAAATAATACTACAGTACTCAAATCTCTGGTATATCTTTGGAATCTAAATAATACTACAGTACTCAAATCTCTGGTATATCTTTAGAATCCAAATAATACTACAGTACTCAATTCTCCTACGGCCTAACAATTTCTATAATACTACAATGTTCCAATCTGCCATGCACTTCTCCACTGTGACGTCATATCACCCTTCTCATGTACCTCAAGGCTACGTAACCAAATCTGTGTGTTTTCCCAGCCCTATCTTGTCGGACGCATTCCCAGCCGCTAGAACACGTAGTTCGACAAGTTCAGTGAGTGAACACATGAAGGGCGGCTACAGGTGAAGTATGGCAGATATAAATGTGAAAAACATTGCGTGAATGCTCCGCAAAATAGTGAGACTAATAAGGTGTAAGCAGTAACAGTCTAACTAGTAATAGACTTAATTACATCGCGTTATCACAGGTAGATGTAAGTGTAGAAAGTGAGGGGATGCAAGGGATTCAAACATTAGCAACAAAGATCACAGATGGGCTGAACGTAAACTATCACAGGTAGGCTTCACTCTACATCTGGCCGTGTATTTCGGCCTCGAACAATGGGGTGAACTCAGTCAAGATACTTTTTCTATCGCGTTGAATTTTTTCTACTCACTAGGCTAGAACAAACGAAAAGACGATTGGAGGCCACAGAGATGGGATTTCTCAGAAGAATGTTGAAAGTTCCCTTGACAGCTAAAAAGACCAATGAGGAAGTTCTCAAAAGAGGCCAACTCAAAAAGGTAGCTCCTAAAAAAAAAACAACAGAAAGAAACAATCAACATTTCTTGGGCACATCATAAGAAGAGGAAAGTTGGAATACTTGGTTACAACTGGCAACATACAAGGAAAGAGAGATCACTGAGGACAAAGAGAGAAGATACTAGATAGCTTGGTGTCATGGCGTAGAAAACAGTTAACAACAGAATTTATTTGGTTTTTTTGGTTATGGAAGGCCCCGGTATCACTGCAAACAAATTAAAATCCAGCGTAGCAGTCTCAGAACACAACAGAATTAATAGCCTGTACTGTGGATAGACCATTGTGGAAGGACATGATCACCTACGCCAACCGGTATGGCACGTGATGATGATGACAAGGCGAGACAAGGATTTAAGTCGTCCCATGAATCTCACACTTAGCAGCAAGGGATTCTACATTGATTATTTTCAAAGAAATTCTCTTGCAGCCATGTTTTATATTTAAAAAAAGTAGAGCCCCATGACGTATAGGGAATATGGTGTTAGTCTCATCATCTTGTGTAGACCTTAGATGCGTTATTTTTTGGTGTAAAGTGGTCAGTATTACGCTGTGCCGCCTTATTTCCCATTTTAAAAAATCCTGTACCCATTTGCAAATGTGTGAATCTGGACGCGGTCGATGGGGATCAAACCCGACCTCCTGTCCTTTTTGGTCGAGTTCACTAACCACTGAGCCACCTCGGCCCCGTGTTTTATATCTGCCCCTGTAACTACCAGTCTAACTGCCCTTAGCTGATTTATCTAGACACGTTTAATGACCTACCTACCTATCTACCTACCTGTCTACCTACCTACCTGTCCTCATCTGTATATCTACCTACCTACCACTGTACCAATTAAGCTACGGACTCAATATCTACCAATCAACCAGCATATCAATCAACTAGTCCGCCAATCAACCTATCTACTAATCAGCCAGTCTAGTAATCAACCATGACAATGACATTTTTTTAAAAGAGAAACAAGTGTTATTGTGGCGACTTTAGGTAGGTGAGAAACAAGTGTTATTGTGGCGACTTTAGGTAGGTGAGAAACAAGTGTTATTGTAGCGACTTTGGGTAGGTGAGAAACAAGTGTTATTGTGGCGACTTTAGGTAGGTGAGAAACAAGTGTTATTGTGGCGACTTTAGGTAGGTGAGAAACAAGTGTTATTGTGGCGACTTTAGGTAGGTGAGAAACAAGTGTTATTGTAGCGACTTTGGGTAGGTGAGAAACAAGTGTTATTGTGGCGACTTTAGGTAGGTGAGAAACAAGTGTTATTGTGGCGACTTTAGGTAAGTGAGAAACAAGTGTATTTGTAGAGACTTTAGGTAAGTGAGAAACAAGTGTTATTGTAGCGACTTTAGGTAAGTGAGAAACAAGCGTATTTGTAGCGACTTTAGGTAAGTGAGAAACAAATGTTATTGCGGCGACTTTAGGTAGGTGAGAAACAAGTGTTATTGTAGCGACTTTAGGTAGGTGAGAAACAAGTGTTATTGTAGCGACTTTAGGTAAGTGAGAAACAAGTGTTATTGTGGCGACTTTAGGTATGTGAGAAACAAGTGTTATTGTAGCGACTTTGGGTAGGTGAGAAACAAGTGTTATTGTGGCGACTTTAGGTAGATGAGAAACAAGTGTTATTGTGGCGACTTTAGGTAGGTGAGAAACAAGTGTTATTGTAGCGACTTTAGGTAGGTGAGAAACAAGTGTTATTGTGGCGACTTTAGGTAGGTGAGAAACAAGTGTTATTGTGGCGACTTTAGGTAGGTGAGAAACAAGTGTTATTGTGGCGACTTTAGGTAAGTGAGAAACAAGTGTATTTGTAGCGACTTTAGGAAAGTGAGAAACAAGTGTTATTGTAGCGACTTTAGGTAAGTGAGAAACAAGTGTATTTGTAGCGACTTTAGGTAAGTGAGAAACAAGTGTTATTGTAGCGACTTTAGGTAAGTGAGAAACAAGCGTATTTGTAGCGACTTTAGGTAAGTGAGAAACAAATGTTATTGCGGCGACTTTAGGTAGGTGAGAAACAAGTGTTATTGTAGCGACTTTAGGTAGGTGAGAAACAAGTGTTATTGTAGCGACTTTAGGTAAGTGAGAAACAAGTGTTATTGTGGCGACTTTAGGTATGTGAGAAACAAGTGTTATTGTAGCGACTTTGGGTAGGTGAGAAACAAGTGTTATTGTGGCGACTTTAGGTAGATGAGAAACAAGTGTTATTGTGGCGACTTTAGGTAGGTGAGAAACAAGTGTTATTGTAGCGACTTTAGGTAGGTGAGAAACAAGTGTTATTGTGGCGACTTTAGGTAGGTGAGAAACAAGTGTTATTGTGGCGACTTTAGGTAGGTGAGAAACAAGTGTTATTGTGGCGACTTTAGGTAAGTGAGAAACAAGTGTATTTGTAGCGACTTTAGGTAAGTGAGAAACAAGTATTATTGTAGCGACTTTAGGTAAGTGAGAAACAAGTGTATTTGTAGCGACTTTAGGTAAGTGAGAAACAATGTTATTGCGGCGACTTTAGGTAGGTGAGAAACAAGTGTTATTGTAGCGACTTTAGGTAGGTGAGAAACAAGTGTTATTGTAGCGACTTTAGGTAGGTGAGAAACAAGTGTTATTGTAGCGACTTTAGGTAAGTGAGAAACAAGTGTTATTGTAGCGACTTTAGGTAAGTGAGAAACAACTGTTATTGTAGCGACTTTAGGTATGTGAGAAACAAGTGTTATTGTGGCGACTTTAGGTAGGTGAGAAACAAGTGTTATTGTAGCGACTTTAGGTAAGTGAGAAACAAGTGTTATTGTGGCGACTTTAGGTAGGTGAGAAACAAGTGTTATTGTAGCGACTTTAGGTAAGTGAGAAACAAGTGTTATTGTAGCGACTTTAGGTAAGTGAGAAACAAGTGTTATTGTGGCGACTTTAGGTAAGTGAGAAACAAGTGTTATTGTGGCGATTTTAGGTATGTGAGAAACAAGTGTTAGTGTGGCGACTTTAGGTAAGTGAGAAACACGTGTTAATGTAGCGACTTTAGGTAAGTGAGAAACAAGTGTTATTGTAGCGACTTTACGTAAGTGAGAAACATGTGTTATTGTGGCAACTTTAGGTAAGTGAGAAACAAGTGTTATTGTAGCGACTTTAGGTAAGTGAGAAACAAGTGTTATTGTAGCGACTTTAGGTAAGTGAGAAACAAGTGTATTTGTAGCGACTTTAGGTAAGTGAGAAACAAGTGTTATTGTAGCGACTTTAGGTAAGTGAGAAACAAGTGTATTTATAGCGACTTTAGGTATGTGAGAAACAAGTGGTATTGTAGCGACTTTAGGTATGTGAGAAACAAGTGTTATTGTAGCGACTTTAGGTAAGTGAGAAACAAGTGTTATTGCGGCGACTTTAGGTAGGTGAGAAACAAGTGTTATTGTAGCGACTTTAGGTAGGTGAGAAACAAGTGTTATTGTAGCGACTTTAGGTAAGTGAGAAACAAGTGTTATTGTGGCGACTTTAGGTATGTGAGAAACAAGTGTTATTGTAGCGATTTTAGGTAGGTGAGAAACAAGTGTTATTGTGGCGACTTTAGGTAGGTGAGAAACAAGTGTTATTGTGGCGACTTTAGGTAGGTGAGAAACAAGTGTTATTGTAGCGACTTTAGGTAGGTGAGAAACAAGTGTTATTGTGCCGACTTTAGGTAGGTGAGAAACAAGTGTTATTGTAGCGACTTTAGGTATGTGAGAAACAAGTGTTATTGTAGCGACTTTAGGTAGGTGAGAAACAAGTGTTATTGTGGCGACTTTAGGTAGGTGAGAAACAAGTGTTATTGTGGCGACTTTAGGTAGGTGAGAAACAAGTGTTATTGTGGCTACTTTAGGTAGGTGAGAAACAAGTGTTATTGTAGCGACTTTAGGTAGGTGAGAAACAAGTGTTATTGTAGCGACTTTAGGTAAGTGAGAAACAAGTGTTATTGTAGCGACCTTAGGTAAGTGAGAAACAAGTGTTATTGTAGCGACTTAGGTATGTGAGAAACAAGTGTTATTGTGGCGACTTTAGGTAGGTGAGAAACAAGTGTTATTGTAGCGACTTTAGGTAAGTGAGAAACAAGTGTTATTGTGGCGACTTTAGGTAGGTGAGAAACAAGTGTTATTGTAGCGACTTTAGGTAGGTGAGAAACAAGTGTTATTGTAGCGACTTTAGGTAGGTGAGAAACAAGTGTTATTGTAGCGACTTTAGGTAAGTGAGAAACAAGTGTTATTGTAGCGACTTTAGGTAAGTGAGAAACAAGTGTTATTGTAGCGACTTTAGGTATGTGAGAAACAAGTGTTATTGTGGCGACTTTAGGTAGGTGAGAAACAAGTGTTATTGTAGCGACTTTAGGTAAGTGAGAAACAAGTGTTATTGTGGCGACTTTAGGTAGGTGAGAAACAAGTGTTATTGTAGCGACTTTAGGTAAGTGAGAAACAAGTGTTATTGTAGCGACTTTAGGTAAGTGAGAAACAAGTGTTATTGTGGCGACTTTAGGTAAGTGAGAAACAAGTGTTATTGTGGCGATTTTAGGTATGTGAGAAACAAGTGTTAGTGTGGCGACTTTAGGTAAGTGAGAAACACGTGTTATTGTAGCGACTTTAGGTAAGTGAGAAACAAGTGTTATTGTAGCGACTTTAGGTAAGTGAGAAACAAGTGTTATTGTGGCAACTTTAGGTAAGTGAGAAACAAGTGTTATTGTAGCGACTTTAGGTAAGTGAGAAACAAGTGTTACTGTAGCGACTTTAGGTAAGTGAGAAACAAGTGTATTTGTAGCGACTTTAGGTAAGTGAGAAACAAGTGTTATTGTAGCGACTTTAGGTAAGTGAGAAACAAGTGTATTTATAGCGACTTTAGGTATGTGAGAAACAAGTGGTATTGTAGCGACTTTAGGTATGTGAGAAACAAGTGTTATTGTAGCGACTTTAGGTAAGTGAGAAACAAGTGTTATTGCGGCGACTTTAGGTAGGTGAGAAACAAGTGTTATTGTAGCGACTTTAGGTAGGTGAGAAACAAGTGTTATTGTAGCGACTTAGGTAAGTGAGAAACAAGTGTTATTGTGGCGACTTTAGGTAGGTGAGAAACAAGTGTTATTGTAGCGATTTTAGGTAGTGAGAAACAAGTGTTATTGTGGCGACTTTAGGTAGGTGAGAAACAAGTGTTATTGTAGCGACTTTAGGTAGGTGAGAAACAAGTGTTATTGTAGCGACTTTAGGTAGGTGAGAAACAAGTGTTATTGTAGCGACTTTAGGTAAGTGAGAAACAAGTGTTATTGTAGCGACTTTAGGTAAGTGAGAAACAAGTGTTATTGTAGCGACTTTAGGTAAGTGAGAAACAAGTGTTATTGTAGCGACTTTAGGTAGGTGAGAAACAAGTGTTATTGTAGCGACTTTAGGTAGGTGAGAAACAAGTGTTATTGTAGCGACTTTAGGTAAGTGAGAAACAAGTGTTATTGTAGCGACTTTAGGTAAGTGAGAAACAAGTGTTATTGTAGCGACTTTAGGTAGGTGAGAAACAAGTGTTATTGTGGCGACTTTAGGTAGGTGAGAAACAAGTGTTATTGTAGCGACTTTAGGTAAGTGAGAAACAAGTGTTATTGTAGCGACTTTAGGTAAGTGAGAAACAAGTGTTATTGTGGCGACTTTAGGTATGTGAGAAACAAGTGTTATTGTGGCGACTTTAGGTAGGTGAGAAACACGTGTTATTGTAGCGACTTTAGGTAAGTGAGAAACAAGTGTTATTGTAGCGACTTTACGTAAGTGAGAAACATGTGTTATTGTGGCGACTTTAGGTAAGTGAGAAACAAGTGTTATTGTAGCGACTTTAGGTAAGTGAGAAACAAGTGTTATTGTAGCGACTTTAGGTAAGTGAGAAACAAGTGTTATTGTAGCGACTTTAGGTAAGTGAGAAACAAGTGTTATTGTAGCGACTTTAGGTAAGTGAGAAACACGTGTTATTGTAGCGACTTTAGGTATGTGAGAAACAAGTGTTATTGTAGCGACTTTAGGTATGTGAGAAACAAGTGTTATTGTAGCGACTTTAGGTAAGTGAGAAACAAGTGTTATTGTGGCGACTTTAGGTAGGTGAGAAACAAGTGTTATTGTAGCGACTTTAGGTAGGTGAGAAACAAGTGTTATTGTAGCGACTTTAGGTAGGTGAGAAACAAGTGTTATTGTGGCGACTTTAGGTAGGTGAGAAACAAGTGTTATTGTAGCGACTTTAGGTAGGTGAGAAACAAGTGTTATTGTAGCGACTTTAGGTAGGTGAGAAACAAGTGTTATTGTAGCGACTTTAGGTAGGTGAGAAACAAGTGTTATTGTAGCGACTTTAGGTAGGTGAGAAACAAGTGTTATTGTGGCGACTTTAGGTAGGTGAGAAACAAGTGTTATTGTAGCGACTTTAGGTATGTGAGAAACAAGTGTTATTGTGGCGACTTTAGGTAGGTGAGAAACAAGTGTTATTGTAGCGACTTTAGGTATGTGAGAAACAAGTGTTATTGTAGCGACTTTAGGTAAGTGAGAAACAAGTGTTATTGTGGCGACTTTAGGTAGGTGAGAAACAAGTGTTATTGTAGCGACTTTAGGTAGGTGAGAAACAAGTGTTATTGTAGCGACTTTAGGTAGGTGAGAAACAAGTGTTATTGTGGCGACTTTAGGTAAGTGAGAAACAAGTGTTATTGTAGCGACTTTAGGTAAGTGAGAAACAAGTGTTATTGTGGCGACTTTAGGTAGGTGAGAAACAAGTGTTATTGTAGCGACTTTAGGTAAGTGAGAAACAAGTGTTATTGTAGCGACTTTAGGTAAGTGAGAAACAAGTGTTATTGTAGCGACTTTAGGTAGTGAGAAACAAGTGTTATTGTAGCGATTTTAGGTATGTGAGAAACAAGTGTTATTGTGGCGACTTTAGGTAAGTGAGAAACAGTGTTATTGTAGCGACTTTAGGTAAGTGAGAAACAAGTGTTATTGTAGCGACTTTAGGTAAGTGAGAAACAAGTGTTATTGTGGCGACTTTAGGTATGTGAGAAACAAGTGTTATTGTAGCGACTTTAGGTAAGTGAGAAACAAGTGTTATTGTGGCGACTTTAGGTAGGTGAGAAACAAGTGTTATTGTGGCGACTTTAGGTAGGTGAGAAACAAGTGTTATTGTAGCGACTTTAGGTAGGTGAGAAACAAGTGTTATTGTAGCGACTTTAGGTAAGTGAGAAACAAGTGTTATTGTAGCGACTTTAGGTAAGTGAGAAACAAGTGTTATTGTAGCGACTTTAGGTAAGTGAGAAACAAGTGTTATTGTGGCGACTTTAGGTAAGTGAGAAACAAGTGTTATTGTAGCGACTTTAGGTAGGTGAGAAACAAGTGTTATTGTGGCGACTTTAGGTAGGTGAGAAACAAGTGTTATTGTAGCGACTTTAGGTATGTGAGAAACAAGTGTTATTGTAGCGACTTTAGGTATGTGAGAAACAAGTGTTATTGTAGCGACTTTAGGTATGTGAGAAACAAGTGTTATTGTAGCGACTTTAGGTAAGTGAGAAACAAGTGTTATTGTGGCGACTTTAGGTAAGTGAGAAACAAGTGTTATTGTGTCGACTTTAGGTATGTGAGAAACAAGTGTTATTGTAGCGACTTTAGGTAAGTGAGAAACACGTGTTATTGTAGCGACTTTAGGTAAGTGAGAAACAAGTGTTATTGTAGCGACTTTAGGTAAGTGAGAAACAAGTGTTATTGTGGCGACTTTAGGTAAGTGAGAAACAAGTGTTATTGTAGCGACTTTAGGTAAGTGAGAAACAAGTGTTATTGTAGCGACTTTAGGTAGGTGAGAAACAAGTGTTATTGTAGCGACTTTAGGTAGGTGAGAAACAAGTGTTATTGTAGCGACTTTAGGTAAGTGAGAAACAAGTGTTATTGTAGCGACTTTAGGTAAGTGAGAAACAAGTGTTATTGTAGCGACTTTAGGTAGATGAGAAACAAGTGTTATTGTAGCGACTTTAGGTATGTGAGAAACAAGTGTTATTGTGGCGACTTTAGGTAAGTGAGAAACAAGTGTTATTGTAGCGACTTTAGGTATGTGAGAAACAAGTGTTATTGTAGCGACTTTAGGTATGTGAGAAACAAGTGTTATTGTAGCGACTTTAGGTAAGTGAGGAACAAGTGTTATTGTAGCGACTTTAGGTAAGTGAGAAACAAGTGTTATTGTAGCGACTTTAGGTAAGTGAGAAACAAGTGTTATTGTAGCGACTTTAGGTAAGTGAGAAACAAGTGTTATTGTAGCGACTTTAGGTAAGTGAGAAACAAGTGTTATTGTAGCGACTTTAGGTATGTGAGAAACAAGTGTTATTGTAGCGACTTTAGGTATGTGAGAAACAAGTGTTATTGTAGCGACTTTAGGTAAGTGAGAAACAAGTGTTATTGTAGCGACTTTAGGTATGTGAGAAACAAGTGTTATTGTGGCGACTTTAGGTATGTGAGAAACAAGTGTTATTGTAGCGACTTTAGGTAAGTGAGAAACAAGTGTTATTGTAGCGACTTTAGGTATGTGAGAAACAAGTGTTATTGTAGCGACTTTAGGTAGGTGAGAAACAAGTGTTATTGTAGCGACTTTAGGTATGTGAGAAACAAGTGTTATTGTAGCGACTTTAGGTAAGTGAGAAACAAGTGTTATTGTGGCGACTTTAGGTATGTGAGAAACAAGTGTTATTGTAGCGACTTTAGGTATGTGAGAAACAAGTGTTATTGTAGCGACTTTAGGTAAGTGAGAAACAAGTGTTAGTGTGGCGACTTTAGGTAAGTGAGAAACAAGTGTTATTGTAGCGACTTTAGGTAGGTGAGAAACAAGTGTTATTGTGGCGACTTTAGGTAGGTGAGAAACAAGTGTTATTGTAGCGACTTTAGGTATGTGAGAAACAAGTGTTATTGTAGCGACTTTAGGTAAGTGAGAAACAAGTGTTATTGTGGCGACTTTAGGTATGTGAGAAACAAGTGTTATTGTGGCGACTTTAGGTATGTGAGAAACAAGTGTTATTGTAGCGACTTTAGGTAAGTGAGAAACAAGTGTTATTGTAGCGACTTTAGGTATGTGAGAAACAAGTGTTATTGTAGCGACTTTAGGTATGTGAGAAACAAGTGTTATTGTAGCGACTTTAGGTATGTGAGAAACAAGTGTTATTGTAGCGACTTTAGGTAGTGAGAAACAAGTGTTATTGTAGCGACTTTAGGTATGTGAGAAACAAGTGTTATTGTAGCGACTTTAGGTATGTGAGAAACAAGTGTTATTGTATCGACTTTAGGTATGTGAGAAACAAGTGTTATTGTAGCGACTTTAGGTATGTGAGAAACAAGTGTTATTGTGGCGACTTTAGGTATGTGAGAAACAAGTGTTATTGTAGCGACTTTAGGTATGTGAGAAACAAGTGTTATTGTAGCGGCTTTAGGTAGGTGAGAAACAAGTGTTATTGTAGCGACTTTACGTATGTGAGAAACAAGTGTTATTGTAGCGACTTTAGGTAAGTGAGAAACAAGTGTTATTGTAGCGACTTTAGGTATGTGAGAAACAAGTGTTATTGTGGCGATTTTAGGTAAGTGAGAAACAAGTGTTATTGTAGCGACTTTAGGTATGTAAGAAACAAGTGTTATTGTAGCGACTTTATGTAAGTGAGAAACAAGTGTTATTGTAGCGACTTTAGGTATGTGAGAAACAAGTGTTATTGTGGCGACTTTAGGTATGTGAGAAACAAGTGTTATTGTAGCGACTTTAGGTAAGTGAGAAACAAGTGTTATTGTGGCGACTTTAGGTAAGTGAGAAACAAGTGTTATTGTGTCGACTTTAGGTATGTGAGAAACAAGTGTTAGTGTAGCGACTTTAGGTAAGTGAGAAACAAGTGTTATTGTAGCGACTTTAGGTAAGTGAGAAACAAGTGTTATTGTAGCGACTTTAGGTAAGTGAGAAACAAGTGTTATTGTGGCAACTTTAGGTAAGTGAGAAACAAGTGTTATTGTAGCGACTTTAGGTAAGTGAGAAACAAGTGTTATTGTGGCGACTTTAGGTAAGTGAGAAACAAGTGTTATTGTGTCGATTTTAGGTATGTGAGAAACAAGTGTTATTGTGGCGACTTTAGGTAAGTGAGAAACAAGTGTTATTGTAGCGACTTTAGGTAAGTGAGAAACAAGTGTTATTGTAGCGACTTTAGGTAAGTGAGAAACAAGTGTTATTGTGGCGACTTTAGGTAAGTGAGAAACAAGTGTTATTGTAGCGACTTTAGGTAGGTGAGAAACAAGTGTTATTGTAGCGACTTTAGGTAGGTGAGAAACAAGTCTTATTGTAGCGACTTTAGGTAAGTGAGAAACAAGTGTTATTGTAGCGGTTTTAGGTAAGTGAGAAACAAGTGTTATTGTAGCGACTTTAGGTAGATGAGAAACAAGTGTTATTGTAGCGACTTTAGGTATGTGAGAAACAAGTGTTATTGTGGCGACTTTAGGTAAGTGAGAAACAAGTGTTATTGTAGCGACTTTAGGTAGTGAGAAACAAGTGTTATTGTAGCGACTTTAGTTATGTGAGAAACAAGTGTTATTGTAGCGACTTTAGATAAGTAAGGAACAAGTGTTATTGTAGCGACTTTAGGTAAGTGAGAAATAAGTGTTATTGTAGCGACTTTAGGTAAGTGAGAAACAAGTGTTATTGTAGGCGACTTTAGGTAAGTGAGAAACAAGTGTTATTGTAGCGACTTTAGGTAGTGAGAAACAAGTGTTATTGTAGCGACTTTAGGTATGTGAGAAACAAGTGTTATTGTAGCGACTTTAGGTATGTGAGAAACAAGTGTTTGTAGCGACTTTAGGTAAGTGAGAAACAAGTGTTATTGTAGCGACTTTAGGTATGTGAGAAACAAGTGTTATTGTGGCGACTTTAGGTATGTGAGAAACAAGTGTTATTGTAGCGACTTTAGGTAAGTGAGAAATAAGTGTTATTGTAGCGACTTTAGGTATGTGAGAAACAAGTGTTATTGTGGCGACTTTAGGTAGGTGAGAAACAAGTGTTATTGTAGCGACTTTAGGTATGTGAGAAACAAGTGTTATTGTAGCGACTTTAGGTAAGTGAGAAACAAGTGTTATTGTGGCGACTTTAGGTATGTGAGAAACAAGTGTTATTGTGGCGACTTTAGGTATGTGAGAAACAAGTGTTATTGTAGCGACTTTAGGTAGTGAGAAATAAGTGTTATTGTAGCGACTTTAGGTATGTGAGAAACAAGTGTTATTGTAGCGACTTTTGGTATGTGAGAAACAAGTGTTATTGTAGCGATTTTAGGTATGTGAGAAACAAGTGTTATTGTAGCGACTTTAGGTATGTGAGAAACAAGTGTTATTGTAGCGACTTTAGGTATGTGAGAAACAAGTGTTATTGTAGCGACTTTAGGTATGTGAGAAACAAGTGTTATTGTATCGACTTTAGGTATGTGAGAAACAAGTGTTATTGTAGCGACTTTAGGTATGTGAGAAACAAGTGTTATTGTGGCGACTTTAGGTATGTGAGAAACAAGTGTTATTGTAGCGACTTTAGGTATGTGAGAAACAAGTGTTATTGTAGCGCCTTTAGGTAGGTGAGAAACAAGTGTTATTGTAGCGACTTTAGGTATGTGAGAAACAAGTGTTATTGTAGCGACTTTATGTAAGTGAGAAACAAGTGTTATTGTAGCGACTTTAGGTATGTGAGAAACAAGTGTTATTGTGGCGATTTTAGGTAAGTGAGAAACAAGTGTTATTGTAGCGACTTTAGGTATGTGAGAAACAAGTGTTATTGTAGCGACTTTATGTAAGTGAGAAACAAGTGTTATTGTAGCGACTTTAGGTATGTGAGAAACAAGTGTTATTGTGGCGATTTTAGGTATGTGAGAAACAAGTGTTATTGTAGCGACTTTAGGTAAGTGAGAAACAAGTGTTATTGTGGCGACTTTAGGTAAGTGAGAAACAAGTGTTATTGTGTCGATTTTAGGTATGTGAGAAACAATTGTTAGTGTGGCGACTTTAGGTAAGTGAGAAACACGTGTTATTGTAGCGACTTTAGGTAAGTGAGAAACAAGTGTTATTGTAGCGACTTTAGGTAAGTGAGAAACAAGTGTTATTGTGGCAACTTTAGGTAAGTGAGAAACAAGTGTTATTGTAGCGACTTTAGGTAAGTGAGAAACAAGTGTTATTGTAGCGACTTTAGGTAGGTGAGAAACAAGTGTTATTGTAGCGACTTTAGGTAGGTGAGAAACAAGTCTTATTGTAGCGACTTTAGGTAAGTAAGAAACAAGTGTTATTGTAGCGGTTTTAGGTAAGTGAGATACAAGTGTTATTGTAGCGACTTTAGGTAAGTGAGAAACAAGTGTTATTGTAGCGACTTTAGGTAAGTGAGAAACAAGTGTTATTGTAGCGACTTTAGGTAAGTGAGAAACAAGTGTTATTGTAGCGACATTAGGTATGTGAGAAACAAGTGTTATTGTAGCGACTTTAGGTATGTGAGAAACAAGTGTTATTGTAGCGACTTTAGGTAAGTGAGAAACAAGTGTTATTGTAGCGACTTTAGGTATGTGAAAAACAAGTGTTATTGTGGCGACTTTAGGTATGTGAGAAACAAGTGTTATTGTAGCGACTTTAGGTAAGTGAGAAATAGTGTTATTGTAGCGACTTTAGGTATGTGAGAAACAGTGTTATTGTAGCGACTTTTGGTATGTCAGAAACAAGTGTTATTGTAGCGATTTTAGGTAAGTGAGAAACAAGTGTTATTGTAGCGACTTTAGGTAAGTGAGAAACAAGTGTTATTGTAGCGACTTTAGGTAAGTGAGAAACAAGTGTTATTGTAGCGACTTTAGGTATGTGAGAAACAAGTGTTATTGTAGCGACTTTAGGTATGTGAGAAACAAATGTTATTGTAGCGACTTTAGGTATGTGAGAAACAAGTGTTATTGTAGCGACTTTAGGTATGTGAGAAACAAGTGTTATTGTAGCGACTTTAGGTAAGTGAGAAACAAGTGTTATTGTAGCGACTTTAGGTAAGTGAGAAACAAGTGTTATTGTAGCGACTTTAGGTATGTGAGAAACAAGTGTTATTGTAGCGACTTTAGGTATGTGAGAAACAAGTGTTATTGTGGCGACTTTAGGTATGTGAGAAACAAGTGTTATTGTAGCGACTTTAGGTAGGTGAGAAACAAGTCTTATTGTAGCGACTTTAGGTATGTGAGAAACAAGTGTTATTGTAGCGACTTTAGGTATGTGAGAACAAGTGTTATTGTAGCGACTTTAGGTATGTGAGAAACAAGTGTTATTGTGGCGACTTTAGGTATGTGAGAAACAAGTGTTATTGTAGCGACTTTAGGTATGTGAGAAACAAGTGTTATTGTAGCGGCTTTAGGTAGGTGAGAAACAAGTGTTATTGTAGCGACTTTAGGTATGTGAGAAACAAGTGTTATTGTAGCGACTTTATGTAAGTGAGAAACAAGTGTTATTGTAGCGACTTTAGGTATGTGAGAAACAAGTGTTATTGTAGCGACTTTAGGTAAGTGAGAAACAAGTGTTATTGTAGCGACTTTAGGTATGTGAGAAACAAGTGTTATTGTAGCGACTTTAGGTATGTGAGAAGCAAGTGTTATTGTAGCGATTTTAGGTATGTGAGAAACAAGTGTTATTGTAGCGACTTTAGGTAAGTGAGAAACAAGTGTTATTGTAGCGACTTTAGGTAAGTGAGAAACAAGTGTTATTGTAGCGACTTTAGATAAGTAAGAAACAAGTGTTATTGTAGCGACTTTAGGTATATGAGAAACAAGTGTTATTGTAGCGACTTTAGGTAAGTGAGAAACAAGTGTTATTGTAGCGACTTTAGGTAGGTGAGAAACAAGTGTTATTGTAGCGACTTTAGGTATGTGAGAAACAAGTGGTATTGTAGCGACTTTAGGTATGTGAGAAACAAGTGTTATTGTAGCGACTTTAGGTAAGTGAGAAACAAGTGTTATTATAGCGACTTTAGGTAAGTGAGAAATACGTGTTATTGTAGCGACTTTAGGTAAGTGAGAAACAAGTGTTATTGTAGCGACTTTAGGTATGTGAGAAACAAATGTTATTGTAGCGGCTTTAGGTAGGTGAGAAACAAGTGTTATTGTAGCGACTTTAGGTATGTGAGAAACAAGTGTTATTGTAGCGACTTTATGTAAGTGAGAAACAAGTGTTATTGTAGCGACTTTAGGTATGTGAGAAACAAGTGTTATTGTAGCGACTTTAGGTAAGTGAGAAACAAGTGTTATTGTAGCGACTTTAGGTATGTGAGAAACAAGTGTTATTGTAGCGACTTTAGGTATGTGAGAAACAAGTGTTATTGTAGCGACTTTAGGTATGTGAGAAACAAGTGTTATTGTAGCGACTTTAGGTAAGTGAGAAACAAGTGTTATTGTAGCGACTTTAGGTAAGTGAGAAACAAGTGTTATTGTAGCGACTTTAGGTAAGTGAGAAACAAGTGTTATTGTAGCGACTTTAGATAGTGAAACAAGTGTTATTGTAGCGACTTTAGGTAAGTGAGAAACAAGTGTTATTGTAGCGACTTTAGGTAGGTGAGAAACAAGTGTTATTGTAGCGACTTTAGGTATGTGAGAAACAAGTGGTATTGTAGCGACTTTAGGTATGTGAGAAACAAGTGTTATTGTAGCGACTTTAGGTAAGTGAGAAACAAGTGTTATTGTAGCGACTTTAGGTATGTGAGAAACAAGTGTTATTGTAGCGACTTTAGGTAAGTGAGAAACAAGTGTTATTGTATCGACTTTAGTTATGTGAGAAACAAGTGTTATTGTAGCGACTTTAGGTATGTGAGAAACAAGTGTTATTGTAGCGACTTTAGGTAAGTGAGAAACAAATGTTATTGTAGCGACTTTAGGTAAGTGAGAAACAAGTGTTATTGTAGCGACTTTAGGTAAGTGAGAAACAGTGTTATTGTAGCGACTTTAGGTAAGTGAGAAACAAGTGTTATTGTAGCGACTTTAGGTAAGTGAGAAACAAGTGTTATTGTAGCGACTTTAGGTAAGTGAGAAACAACTGTTATTGTGGCGACTTTAGGTAAGTGAGAAACAAGTGTTATTGTGGCGACTTTAGGTAAGTGAGAAACAAGTGTTATTGTAGCGACTTTAGGTAAGTGAGAAACAAGTGTTATTGTAGCGACTTTAGGTATGTGAGAAACAAGTGTTATTGTAGCGACTTTAGGTATGTGAGAAACAAGTGTTATTGTAGCGGCTTTAGGTAGGTGAGAAACACGTGTTATTGTGGCGACTTTAGGTATGTGAGAAACAAGTGTTATTGTAGCGACTTTAGGTAAGTGAGAAACAAGTGTTATTGTAGCGACTTTAGGTATGTGAGAAACAATTTTATTGTAGCGACTTTAGTTATGTGAGAAACAAGTGTTATTGTAGCGACTTTAGGTAAGTGAGAAACAAGTGTTATTGTAGCGACTTTAGGTATGTGAGAAACAAGTGTTATTGTAGCGACTTTAGATAAGTGAGAAACAAATTTTATTGTAGCGACTTTAGGTATGTCAGAAACAAGTGTTATTGTAGCGATTTTAGGTAAGTGAGAAACAAGTGTTATTGTAGCGACTTTAGGTAAGTGAGAAACAAGTGTTATTGTAGCGACTTTAGGTAAGTGAGAAACAAGTGTTATTGTAGCGACTTTAGTTAAGTGAGAAACAAGTGTTATTGTAGCGACTTTAGGTAAGTGAGAAACAAGTGTTACTGTAGCGACTTTAGGTATGTGAGAAACAAGTGTTATTGTAGCGACTTTAGGTAAGTGAGAAACAAGTGTTATTGTAGCGACTTTAGGTAAGTGAGAAACAAGTGTTATTGTAGCGACTTTAGTTAAGTAAGAAACAAGTGTTATTGTAGCGACTTTAGGTATATGAGAAACAAGTGTTATTGTAGCGACTTTAGGTAAGTGAGAAACAAGTGTTATTGTAGCGACTTTAGGTAGGTGAGAAACAAGTGTTATTGTAGCGACTTTAGGTAAGTGAGAAACAAGTGTTATTGTGGCGACTTTAGGTATGTGAGAAACAAGTGTTATTGTAGCGACTTTAGGTAAGTGAGAAACAAGTGTTATTGTAGCGACTTTAGGTATATGAGAAACAAGTGTTATTGTAGCGACTTTAGGTAAGTGAGAAACAAGTGTTATTGTAGCGACTTTAGGTAGGTGAGAAACAAGTGTTATTGTAGCGACTTTAGGTATGTGAGAAACAAGTGGTATTGTAGCGACTTTAGTTATGTGAGAAACAAGTGTTATTGTAGCGACTTTAGGTAAGTGAGAAACAAGTGTTATTGTAGCGACTTTAGGTATGTGAGAAACAAGTGTTATTGTGGCGACTTTAGGTAAGTGAGAAACAAGTGTTATTGTAGCGACTTTAGGTAAGTGAGAAACAAGTGTTATTGTAGCGACTTTAGGTATGTGAGAAACAAGTGCTAAGCTTCTTTTTGCCTTATCCTGTGTAGCTTTGCAAACACATCTTGTGCACTTCTTTCTTCTCCATACCTCAAGGTTAGTATACGTTTTCGTATCTTCCCACGTTTCATCTGGCACCGATTCTAATCTTCATTTTAGGAACCCCGACACCTCATCTGATTAGGTTTGAAATGCTATATCCCTCTTATCTTTGTTCTTAATTAGATACGCTACCTTTTCTATTCTTTCTATCCACTCTCTAAACTTATATGCTTCTCCTTTGAACATGGCGACACTATTGTTAACATTCTGGTGGTTTATTGCCAACCTTAGTTCACCCATTGTTTCCGTTACCAATCTGTGTTTCGTTAGTCATATCCACTGTAGTTGCCATACTTCTCTTATCAAACACCTAATTAATTCTTTTTCCACTTTTCCGTCCTTCAATACACCTTTCTTCCACAACAATTCTCATTAATGTAGTACACAATATAATACTTAAAATTTAACTACTAGCTTAAAATAAGTTGTGGAAAAAAAAGTCATGTAGCATTCTATACACCACTGTTTACTTTGTTTACATTGAACAACACGATATATTTTATTGCTGCGAGTTGGCAGATTTTTGAAAATGTTTTCAAGGGTTTGAACATAAATGTTTGTTCACAGTTCGTTAACCTTCGCTAAAGATAAAGTCGTTAATTGGATGGCTTCGTTTCAGAAATTTTTGACGTTGGTAGCTAAGGACCTAACTTGTGCAAACGGATGACATTGGCAGGGATCATTTTGAATCTATGAAGTGGGCTCATTGTGTGTTTAACTCAAAGCATATGTGCTTTTTAACCAAAGACCTTTTTTTGGGACTCAATGAAGATATCCCCGATGGAAGAATAAATTGTACTATTAGTCCCATAAATGATTCGCTTCCAGAGGTTTATGATGTAAACAAAGCAGTTTTGTCATTGCAAGTGAATAATGTCCACACCTATAATTGGTCAGGATTGTGTAGCAGCAGCAGCTTTATAGCGAACACAGAAAACATCATAGGATTGTGCTGTTCTGAAACAGCTATGCCATGCTATCCTAGAATTGCCTTTAATGGGATTACTGTGACCACAAACCACTCTCCATGTGTGTGCCACATATTTACACCCCAGAAAAAATACTGAATATAACAACATCATGTGCCGTCTGTGATATTAATGACCACAGACCAGGAGCCTCCAGTATGATTGATACAACTGTTGCACCAAGCATTTCATCAGCAGAGCCATATGTATGGAATGTTAATCTGACATTGTTCTTGAATGATGTCCAAGTTAATGAGACATCAGAATCGTGTGGCGGCAGCTACAACTACTAATAATCCAACCCACCAATAAACCAGTCTACCAATAATCCAACCCACCAATAAACCAGTCTACTAATAATCCAACCCACTAATAAACCAGTCTACTAATAACCCAACCCACCAATAAACCAGTCTACCAATAATCCACCCCACTATAAAACAACTTTACCATTAATTCAACCCACCAATAAACCAGTCAACCATAATCCAAACCACTAATAAACAATTCTACCAATAATCCAACCCACGAATAAACCAATCTACCAATAATAGAACCCACTAATAAACCAGTCTACCAATAATCCAACCCACTAATAAACCAGTCTACCAATAATCCAACCCACGAATAAACCATCTACCAATAATCCAACCCACTAATAAACCAGTCTACCAATAATCCAACCCACTAATAAAACAATCTACCAATAATCCAACCCTTAATAAAAAAAAGTCTACCAATCAACAAGTTTACCAATAATCCAGCCTACTAATTGACCAGTCTATCAATCTGCCAGTCTACCAATCATTCAGCCTACCAATCAACCAGCCTACTAATCAACCAGCCTATTAATCAACCAGCCTACTAATCAACCAGTCTACCATTCAACCAGCCTATTAATCAACGAGTCTATCAATCAACCAGTCTACCTATCAACCAGTCTAATTATCAACCAGTCTACTAAATAATAAGTCTACTTATCAACCAGTCTACTTATCAACCAGTCTACTTTTAAGTCAATCTACCAATCAACCAGCTTACTAATCAACAATCCTACTAATCGGCCTGCTAACTTATCAACCAACCTACTAATCAACCAGTCTAGCAATCAACCAGGCTACTTATCATCCAGCCTACTGATCAAAAACCTACCAATCAACCAGTCTACTAATCAACCAGTCTAATAATCAACCAGTCTACTAATCAACCAGTCTACTTATAATCCAGCCTACTTATCAACAAACCTACCAATCAACCAGTCTACTAATAAACCAGTCTACTTATCGTCCAGCCTACTTATCAACAAACCTACCAATCAACCAGTCTACTAATCAACCAGTCTACTAATCAACCAGTCTACTAATCAACCAGCCTACTAATCAACCAGCTACTAATCAACCAGTCTACTAATCAACCAGTCTACAAATCAACCAGCCTACTAATCAACCAGTCTACTAATCAACCAGCTACTAGTCAACCAGCTACTAATCAACCAGTCTAAAAATCAACCAGTCTACTAATCAACCAACCTACCAATCAACCAGTCTACTAATCAACCAGTCTACTAATCAACCAGCTACTAATCAACCAGTCTACTAATCAACCAGCTACTAATCAACCAGTCTACTAATCAACCAGTCTACTAATCAACCAGTCTACTAATCAACCATTCTACTAATCATCCAGTCTACTAATCAACCAGTCTACTAATCAACCAGCTACTAATCAACCAGTCTACTAATCAACCACGCTACTAATCAACCAGTCTACTAATCAACCAGTTTACTAATCAACTAGTCTACTAATCAACCAGCACGCTAATCAGCCAGTCTACTAATCAACCAGTCTACTAATCAACTAGTCTACTAATCAACCAACCTACTAATCAACCAGAGTACTAATCAACCAGTCTCCTAATCAACCAGTCTACTAATCAACCAGCCTACTAATCAACCATTGTACTAATCAACCAGTCTACTAATCAACCATTATACTAATAAACCATACTACTAATAATCCAACCCACCAATAAACCAGTCTACCAATAATCCAACCAACTAAAAAACAACTTTACCAATAATCCAACCCACCAATAAACCAGTCTACCAATAATCCAAACCACTAATAAACCATTCTACCAATAATCCAACCCACGAATAAACCAATCTACCAATAATCCAACCCACTAATAAACCAGTCTACCAATAATCCAACCCACTAATAAACCATTCTACCAATAATCCAACCCACGAATAAACCAATCTACCAATAATCCAACCCACTAATAACCAGTCTACCAATAATCCAACCCACTAATAAAACAACATACCAATAATCGAATCCTTAATTTAAAAAAGTCTACCAATCAACAAGTTTACCAATAATCCAGCCTACTAATTGACCAGTCTATCAATCTGCCAGTCTACCAATCATTCAGTCTACCAATCAACCAGTCTACCAATCAACCAGCCTACTAATCAACCAGCCTATTAATCAACCAGCCTACTAATCAACCAGTCTACCAATCAACCAGCCTATTAATCAACCAGTCTACCAATCAACCACCCTATTAATCAAAGAGTCTATCAATCAACCAGTCTACCTATCAACCAGTCTAATTATCAACCAGTCTACTAAATAATAAGTCTACTTATCAACCAGTCTACTTATCAACCAGTCTACTTTTCAGTCATTCTACCAATCAACCAGCTTACTAATCAACCATCCTACTAATCGGCCTGCTAACTTATCAACCAACCTACTAATCAACCAGTCTAACAATCAACCAGGCTATATATCAACCAGCCTACTAAATAACCGTTTTACAAATCAACCAGTCTACTAATCAACCAGTCTACTTATCATCCACCCTACTGATCAACCAGTTTACTAATCAACCAGTCTACTAATCAACCAGTCTACTAATCAACCAGTCTACTAATCAACCAGTCTACTAATCAACCAGTCTACTAATCAACCAACCTACTAATCAACCAGTCTACTAATCAACCAATCTACTAATCAACCAGCCTACTAATCAACCAGTCTACTAATCAACCAGTCTCCTAATCAACCAGCCTACTAATCAACCAGCCTACTAATCAACCAGTCTACTAATCAACCAGTCTACATATAAATCTGCAGCACCATAAAACAACTCGGATGTCTCAACTTCATAAACCAGAGAAAAAAACTAAATAAATAAGCAATGATTCGACCGAAAGGCCTTCAACAGGGACAGAAACAAACAAAACAGAAGATACATCTTGACATAACAGGAGAGATCTAAACAATGGCCTGGGTCATCTCGCGCCATCAAGTGCTACCTGTCTACCAACTAACCTATCAATCGAATAATCTATCAGTCTCCCTCCCTCTCTAATAACTCATCAAAGAACCTATCTACCAACAAATCTTCCTTTACTATATATGACTCTCTAGATATCATCATCATCATCATGTACCCTGCCGATTGGCGTAGGCGATCATGTCCCTCCACAATCTTCTATCTACAGTGCATCGTATCAGTTCTGTTGTTGACTGTTTTCCATGCCATGACACCAAGCTATCCAGTATTTTCTCTCTTTGTCGTCCGCGATCTACTACATATATAGACAAATAATAAATGAATATTATTATAGAGGGAAACTTCCGAGGCGATAATCATCGAATCAATTCAGAGGAAGAGCTATGTTTACAGCACTCGGAAAAAATGATAAATAATCAACAACAGAAACAAATATGGACCAAAGCAGGATCGAACCCGTACTCAGTGGCACAGCGTCTTACCACGAAAAGCCAAACGCTAG
Organism: Megaustenia siamemsis; assembly: GCA_032433765.1. NCBI lineage: Eukaryota > Metazoa > Mollusca > Gastropoda > Stylommatophora > Ariophantidae > Megaustenia > Megaustenia siamemsis. The sequence goes on from JAVIAB010000124.1 coordinate 6,330,795, forward strand.
GCAACTCTGCCACTCAGCTAACTAAAAAATTAGCTTCGTAGGCAATGTCTTTCGCGCAGGTGTTCTCATGACTATAGCATAAGGCCGCGATCACAGCTCGGAAATACATAATGTATCTGTATTCTTTCCTATACATAGTGTATCTGTATTCTTTCCTATACATAGTGTATCTGTATTCTTTCCTATACATAGTGTATCTGTATTCTTTCCATATTGTTGGAAATAAATTGTCTTTCCGTTTGTTCATTTTTTGTCAATTTTTCCGAGTGCTGTAAACATACCTCTTCCTCTGAATTGATTCCCTTACTACATGTGGCCTAAAATAACATATCTACCAACAAATCTACCCTTGCTACATGTGACTCCGCCCTTACTAAATATGACTGCCCTTGCTACATATGACTCTGCCCTTGCTACATATGTCTCTGCCCTTGCTACATATGACCAAACAAACAACATATCTACCTTGCTAGCGACCTTCCTACCCATTTTCTACTTACGACCCATCAACCATCAACAGCCATCTACCAACCTATTTCTCTAACTGCACGTGTCTCTCTTGTCTCTGTTTTACACTCAAGTGGTGATGTCTCTCCAGCATTCCATTTGTCTGATTATGTGTCTGTCTGTCAGCTATTTCAGCTAAGTAAAGTTAAGAGCCCCGTCACGCCAACTGGCGTATACGGAATATGGTGTTTGTGACCATACATTTTACAGACCTTCAGCACATGATATTTCAGCCAATGCATGGCAATTTTCAGCGGTCAAATTGTTTATAATTCTTGAAGTGATGTGTCAATGCCTTCAAACACTTTGCTGGGGGACTGGTTGGCCTCGAGGCAAGACGCCGGTCTCGAGACAGAGAGGATGTGAGTTCAAATCCCGACTGGACCAGTTATTTATGATTTCTCTCTGTGGCCACCACCAATCGCCTCAGCAGCGAGGCTCGGCTTGAAACGTCAATTACTCATCTACGGAAAAAATATGAGTACCTTCGAGGTTGGAGTTATCTGCCTGTATGGCGATGTACACCTGTGCACATGGTTGCCAAGGAAAAACGGATTAACGGGCAACATTGAGTTGCTAGTCTCCAGGGACTTCGATGCAGGTGAAACCTGGCGAACGAAAACAAACTTTGCTGTTCACTCATTTTGTGTTATTTATTTATTTTGTGTTATTTATTTATTTTGTGTTATTTATTTTGTGTTATTTATTTATTTTGTGTTATTTATTTATTTTGTGTTATTTATTTTGTTTAAAAAGGAAACTTTCTGTCTCTCTTTATCTCTCCTACCTACATAACTCACCCTCTTCATCCTCCACCTATGCCTTTTTCAGTTTCTTTCTCTCTCTCTCTTCTTTTCTCTTTTACTATTTTTCTTGTCCTCTCTCTCTCTCTTTCTCCTTTCCTCTTAATTTCTCTGTTAATCGCCGTCTCTCCTATTCTCTGATTTCTTCTCCCCCCACCCCAAACACCGGATTGCTACCCCACAACGTCCTAGCCTTCAGTAACCCAATGAATCTCTGTGACTGCCTCACCAGACACTCGCCTGCTGTTTGCCGTCTTACAAAGCTAATGTGATTTGCGCAGAATTCCTTTGTTTCCAATATCCGCTTTTAGGCGGGTAGCGCTGCACATAATAGCTTTCTCTTTGATCTTGTGTTTGCTCTCCAAACAGTACGTGGATGCTATCAGCTTAATTGGCAGGTGACATTGCCAGGTCTGGAATCGTAACTCTTGTAAAGTCGTGTCATGTGAAACAAGGCGGCCAGGGGCTATGTATGGCTGGCTAGTCGAAGCCAACGGTGACATTTCAACAACTCCCTCGCGGCGGACATTAGCTGAAGGTCACGTGGTGATGGCGTCATTAACAATGTATTTCTTGTAACAGAAACCGGGACATTCAGAGAGGGGTGAGGATGGTTGCGGTTGAAATGGAGGACGACTGGCGTGGCAGAGGTGGCCGCTAGTGCCGATGGTTGAGTAGCAACGAGTGGATGAGGGAGAAACATCGACGATCCGGCCTCCTCACACACCCCCTTCTAGGACCGGAAGCACTAAAGCAACATGCCGCGACCTCATCAATGTTCTCACTTACGATTTTTTTTATTTGTAAGTGATGTCACCGCCGAGATGCCCATGTCCGCACCAGCTTCTCACGCTTGAATCGTAAATGTCCTCTATCAAGGGTACAAGATTCAGGAAAGACCAAACAGTCATTCTGACGTCATCATTTTCTTCTGCCTCTTCTACTTCTACTTCCTTCTTCATTTGCCTTTCAACATCGAGTGGAGACATCATTTATAGTCTTTTACTCTTCTGTTGTCTTCTCCTGCTGTTATGTTTCCTAGTGTTTCTAATATTCCGTCAGTCCATCTTTTACATGGTCAACCCTTGAGTCTGGTGTTCTCACAGCATTTATTAAAGACTCCTTGTGTTGTGTTTTGGTCTTTCTGTCTTATCTTGTGGCCCAACCATTTTATCTTCCAGTCCTCGTGATAGCCTAGTCACTGCTAGCCTGGAGCAATTCCTTCGTGGTCCGGCCACAGCAGGCATGGTAGGGAAGTTTCTGGTCTCTCTGTCTTATCTTGTGGCCCAACCATTTTATCTTCCAGCCCTCGTGATAGCCTAGTCACTGCTAGCCTGGAGCATTTCCTTCGTGGTCCGGCCACAAGTAAGCATCGTAGGGAAGTTTCCTTTCACTTGTTTTCAATTTTATTGTCTTTTTTATATTTTCTACGGTTTCTAGTTTTTATATTTTTAACAGACTTTAACATGCCTTTACACCCCCTCCCCTCCCAATTTATTTGCTGTTTTCTTCATGTATTCTGTTGCAGAAAGTATTCATATTTTGTTTTTAGTTCTTCACTTCTGATCTTATCTCTCTTTCCTGCCATTACGTCATTAACCATAGAATATGCTGAGAACTGTTCCCGTCACAATGCCCATTAGTGTGATAATGTCACCGACCTTTATCAAGAAGATCATTTAATCAAGTGTGTGGCTGATAACATCCATACGATAGCCCGTTATTTATTATTAAACTATAGAAACGTTATTATCTTGCTTACAGTAGCTCGATGACGATCGGCTATATCCTCTAGCACATGATGTCCTCTAACACATGATGTCCTCTAGCACATGATGTCCTCTAGCACATGATGTCCTCTAGCACATGATGTCCTCTAGCGCATGATGTCCTCTACGGAACGAGGGTTTTCCACTGGAATCTCGATTAACGTTGTTGTCGTGAATTCTATGGATGTGGCGACCCATGATTATACGAAGAAGTTACGACGGTGGTTTTCTGTTGCCTTCCGTCGGTTTGTTTACGGTTGACTCCGTTAACCTTTGACTAAAAAGTCTCACCCACAAGGCAGTGGGGTTGTTTTACTTTAGGGTACACTCCCTTAGCCTTTTACTCTCCCGAGCATACCTGCAAAGCAGCAGGGCAGCCGCAGGTTGTACTGTCTATTGCATACAGTAGCTGGTCAAATTACCCGACCCTACAAATACAGATTATAATAGTAACAAAAACCTTCTGAAAGAGGCCAAAGCAAAAAGAGAGCTAATTTTCAATATTAGGAAGAAACATGGCCTTTTGGCCATGTAATGAGAAGAGAACAACTGGAATATATTGTAACAGCTGGGAAAATTGAGGGATGAAGAGATAGAGGGAAGCAAAGAGAAAAGATACAAGACAACTAATGAGAATAGCATGGCAGGAGGTCAACAACATAAATGATAAATAACTGTCGAAATCGAAAGTTGTGGAGATACATTATCACCTACACCAGCAGGCATGGTACGTGATGATGATGATGATACTAATGATGATGATGATGATGATGATGATGATAAAAACTTTGCGACTCTCTATTTAGTAACGACCTATAAACAGTGCCCCCCCACCCCCCCCCCCCCCCCCCCTCCACCGATGCCTTTCTGCCCGTGGTGGTGACTGCACCAACTCTGAGCTGTTTGGAGGACGCCAACAACTTTCAAATACATTCCCCAGAAAACGACAGTTTGGTGTGTCGATACACAGCGGGCACGGGCAGGAGTCAGACACGGATGGAATCTCAAGCACTCACAGAGAAACAGTTTGGTGGTCTCGTGAAGGTGCCGACCAACTACCACAGCGTTATTTTGTTAATGTTTGGTGGTCTCGTGAAGGTGCCGACCAACTACCACAGCGTTATTTTGTTAATGTTTGCTGGTCTCATGAAGGTGCCGACCAACTACCACAGCGTTATTTTGTTAATGTTTACGTCAATCAACGATCTGACTCCATTGCAAGAGTCAGAGACAGATGGTTGGTCATTTTTACTGGCTGTACTTGACCTCGTGACGCGCAGCGTGCCTGCGTCAATATGTTCAGACTTTCATTCCGTCATGTTCGTGAGGGCATAATTAGAGAAGATCACCGTGGCCCTTGTGTTGTCTAGAGTGTTGCTAGTAAGTAGGCGACTTGAGTGTTGCTAGTAAGTAGGCGGGTGAGTGTTGCTAGTAAGTAGGTGACTTGAGTGTTGTTAGTAAGTAGGTGACATTAATGTTGATAGTAAGTAAGCGACTTGAGTGTTGCTAGTAAGTAGGCGACTTGAGTGTTGCTAGTAAGTAGGCGACTTGAGTGTTGCTAGTAAGTAGGCGACTTGAGTGTTGCTAGTAAGTAGGCGACTTGAGTGTTGCTAGTAAGTAGGCGACTTGAGTGTTGCTAGTAAGTAGGTGACTTGAGTGTTGTTAGTAAGTAGGTGACATTAATGTTGTTAGTAAGTAAGCGACTTGAATGTTGTTAGTAAGTAGGCGACTTGAGTGTTGCTAGTAAGTAGGCGACTTGAGTGTTGCTAGTAAGTAGGTGACTTGAGTGTTGTTAGTAAGTAGGCAACTTGAGTGTTGCTAGTAAGTAGGCGACTTGAGTGTTGCTAGTAAGTAGGCGACTTGAGTGTTGCTAGTAAGTAGGCGACTTGAGTGTTGTTAGTAAGTAGGCGACTTGAGTGTTGCTAGTAAGTAGGCGACATGAGTGTTGTTAGTAAGTAGGCAACTTGAGTGTTGCTAGTAAGTAGGCGACTTGAGTGTTGTTAGTAAGTAGGCGACTTGAGTGTTGTTAGTAAATAGACGACATTAATGTTGTTAGTAAGTAGGCGACTTGAGTGTTGTTAGTAAGTAGGCGACTTGAGTGTTGTTAGTAAATAGACGACATTAATGTTGTTAGTAAGTAGGCGACTTGAATGTTGTTAGTAAGTAGGCGACTTGAGTGTTGCTAGTAAGTAGGCGACATGAGTGTTGTTAGTAAGTAGGCAACTTGAGTGTTGCTAGTAAGTAGGCGACTTGAGTGTTGTTAGTAAGTAGGCGACTTGAGTGTTGTTAGTAAATAGACGACATTAATGTTGTTAGTAAGTAGGCGACTTGAATGTTGTTAGTAAGTAGGCGACTTGAGTGTTGCTAGTAAGTAGGCAACTTGAGTGTTGCTAGTAAGTAGGCGACTTGAGTGTTGTTAGTAAGTAGGCGACTTGAGTGTTGTTAGTAAGTAGGCGACTTGAATGTTGTTAGTAAGTAGGCGACTTGAGTGTTGTTAGTAAGTAGGCGACTTGAGTGTTGTTAGTAAGTAGGCGACTTGAGTGTTGTTAGTAAGTAGGCGACTTGAGTGTTGTTAGTAAGTAGGTGACTTGAGTTTTGTTAGTAAGTAGGTGACTTGAGTGTTGTTAGTAAGTAGGTGACTTGAGTGTTGTTAGTAAGTAGGTGACTTGAGTTGTGTTAGTAAGTAGGTGACTTGAGTGTTGTTAGTAAGTAGGCGACTTGAGTGTTGTTAGTAAGTAGGCGACCAGGCTTTCTTACTTTTCTTCTACAACACGTTTTGAGGTCGCTAATGAGGTCACAACATAATCCATTACGCCTGATTACATGTCTGTCTTAATCGTCTGCAAATAGAAATTCATTAATCTATTGTATTCTGTGGGTTGGCTAACTTGCATATATAGTCCATGTAGCTAATAAACAGTAGGGGGATAGTACGCACCCCTGTCGAACTTCAAAGTGGTCCGTGTATCCTGCTGCTGTTCTGATCCTGCAGCTGCCGTTGATGTAGAGACTTTTAATTAGGTTGGTTAGATGTTGGCCTACTCCGTATGTTGTTAGTATCTCCCACAGTTGTTCTCTCTTTCTCCGATCGAATTCTTTTTCCTGGTCAATGAAAGCTATGTACAAATTTTGATTGTGTTCTGTTTTTTTTTCTGCAATCTGTTTTAGGGTGAACATAGCGTCAGTACATCCTCTCTTATTTTCGGAACCCCATTTGAGAATCGCTTAACTGTAGTTCTATTATTTGTCTCAGCCTTTTTACCACAATGTTAACGTATAACTCTCCTACATGGCTGAGAAGCGATATACCTCTATATTGATTGTAGTCTTTCTTGCAACCTTTATTTTTCCATATTGGTACGATGATTCTCTGTTGCCAGTCTTCTTGAGCTTTCTGTTGGTGCCATGCTGCATTGAATTTCTCCTGCTGTTGCTATTATTTCTACGGGTATGTTATCTATACCCGGTGCTTTATTTCTTGGTGCACATTTGATTACTTCTTCGATTTCCACTTGCATGATGTTGGTTGGGATCAGTGTTTGTGTGCTTTATGCTGTGCTACCTGTAGTTGTGCTTTGTTCAAGAGGTCTTCGAAATATTCTTGACATCTTTGTTGTTTTGACTGTTTTTATTTTCTTTTTTTTTTATACCTGATGTCCGTCTTTCTCATTTATGAGTTCAGACTGATCGTGAATTGTTAACCTTTCGCGAGAGATGTGTTAGTGAAGTCTGAGTCATAGCAGTGAGAGGTATAGAGAGATGTTTTAGTGAAGTCTGAGTCATAGCAGTGAGAGGTATAGAGAGATGTGTTAGTGAAGTCTGAGTCATAGCAGTGAGAGGTATAGAGAGATGTTTTAGTGAAGTCTGAGTCATAGCAGTGAGAGGTATAGAGAGATGTTTTAGTGAAGTCTGAGTCATAGCAGTGAGAGGTATAGAGAGATGTTTTAGTGAAGTCTGAGTCATAGCAGTGAGAGGTATAGAGAGATGTGTTAGTGAAGTCTGAGTCATAGCAGTGAGAGATATAGAGAGATGTTTTATTGAAGTCTGAGTCATAGCAGTGAGAGGTATAGAGAGATGTTTTAGTGAAGTCTGAGTCATAGCAGTGAGAGGTATAGAGAGATGTTTTATTGAAGTCTGAGTCATAGCAGTGAGAGGTATAGAGAGATGTTTTAGTGAAGTCTGAGTCATAGCAGTGAGAGGTATAGAGAGATGTTTTAGTGAAGTCTGAGTCATAGCAGTGAGAGGTATAGAGAGATGTTTTTGTGAAGTCTGAGTCATAGCAGTGAGAGGTATAGAGAGATGTTTTAGTGAAGTCTGAGTCATAGCAGTGAGAGGTATAGAGAGATGTTTTTGTGAAGTCTGAGTCATCCCAGTTAGAGATATAGTGAGAGCGATATATAGGGAGAGATGGAGATATGTATAGAGAGGTATATATAAAAAGATGTATATAAAGAGATATATAGAAATATATAGGGAGTGATATATAGGGAGATATATAGATATATATAGTGAGAGATATAGATATATATTTTGAGAGGTATATAGATATTTATATAGATATATATGAAGAAAGATATACAGAGATATAGAGAGAGAAAGGTTCAGATATATATAAGTAGAGAAAATAGAGCGATACAGAGAGATGTATAGAAAGAGACAGTGAGAGATATATAGAGAGAAATAGAGAGAGAATTAGTGAGAGAGATATAGATAGAGATATACAGAGAGAGATATACGGAGAGAGATATAGAAAGATATATCTCTCTCTCTGCGATCAAGATTCAATCAGAGTAGGATTCCAGACTCTCACATGAAGACAGCTGTCTGTTTAAGTGAATTGATCGACCCCACAGACAGAACATCATAATTAGAGTCTGTTAGATCCACTCTGATTGAATACCTGTTAAAACGTTGCACTGTGTTCTGCGCCAGTGGCCCAGTGCATTCGATTTCAGCCAGCATTTTATTCAGGTTTGCTTTCCTTAGCCTTTGATTGTCCCCAATCTTCCTGCAAGGCAGCAGATTGTCTTTTCTGTAGGGGGATTCTGCCCTTAGATGGTCGGACCTCCCAGGTTTACGAGCACCATCTGCCCGAGACACTAGAGGTGACTAACACAGACATGCACACACAAAGATATGATGCATGACTAACACCGACACACACCAAGATGTGAGATATTACTAACACAGATACACACACTAAGATATGAGATATGACTAAATACAGACACACACAAAGATATGAGACATGATTAACACGGACACACACCAAGATATGAGATATGACTAACACGACACACACCAAGATATGAGCCATGGCTAGCACACACACAGGTTAAGATATGAGCCATGGCTAGCAGAGAAACACATTAAGATATGAGCCATGGCTTCACGGAAACACACCAAGATATGAACCATGACTAGCACAGACACATACCAAGATATGAGCCATGGCTAGCACGAATATACACCAAGATATGAACCATGGCCAGCACAGACACACACTAAGATATGAATCATGGCCAGCCCAGACACACACCAAGATATGAACCATA